>CATIWR010157427.1:0-15659 GCA_949677035.1 Omphalea diandra
TTCTTAAAATTTATAATTATTTAGAGAGATATTAATAACGAAAGATTCTCTATTGATATATATATTCAATTTTAAATAGCACAAATTTAAAAGAAAAGTTATTAAATTTAAGTGAAGTAATTTTTTATAATCAATTAAATAAATAATGTGTTAATAAATACTTACAAATTATATATATATATATATGAGATAATTATAACAAAACATTATTTATTGATTCATACATTCAATCTTGTGTAGCATAATTTTAAAAGAAAATTTATTAAATTTGAAAGAAATAATTTCTAATAATCTATTATATTTCTTTCTAGTTGTTATATATTCAAAATTTTGAATAATCAATAAAATTAATTTAAATTTAAATTTTATTTTTAAAATTATTATTTTTAAGTTTTTCTAATTTCTTATTTAAAAATTGTTTAAAATTTTTACTTTTTAGATTTCTTCAATTTGCTATTTAAATATTTATTAGAATTTTTATTGTTTAAATTTTTAAGTTTTTATCTTTTTATATGACAATTAATTTTTAAAATTTTTTAATATGACAGTTTTTTGTGACATAATATAAAATAATGATATGTGGTAATCTAATACACAATTATTTGATAAATAATAAGTAATTATTTAAAATTAATTTGAAGATTGAAATTAATAATATATATTGATTATAAAAAAGTAACAGGTTTGGACTCGGTGTTGGTGAGTTGGATGCCCTCTTTGTTATTAGTAATGTCAAATAGTAGGGATCAGCATGTCTGGTTCAAATCAGAATTTATAAATTTTCAAAATCAAATTGAAATTTTAGAAATTTTAAAAATAAAAAATTAATATTATTCTAAATTTTCAATTCCAATTCGGTTCATATAAATTTGAATAATGGTTTAGTTCTTTTATTTTTTTAGAATGATTAGGTTTGACTTAGCATTTTATCATTTTAATTTATTAAAAATTAAATTTTTTATTTTTAATCTTTATAATCTAAAAATAAAATAAAGTTTATATTTCTTACTTTTAATCATTCAAGACTAAAATAAATCAGTGATAGTTTAACAAATAATAACTAATAACTTATATTTTAAATATTAAATTATAATTATTTTTAATATTTTCTATTAATTAATAATTAATAAATAGTCTAATTATTAATTGTTAATAATAATTATTAGTAGTATAATTGAGTGAGTTAACTAGTAAAATTAATAATATATATATATATATATATATATATATATATATACACAACTCATATCAACCTTTTCTCGTCACTCACATGATTTCATCAATATTCATCCGCTTCATAAGATATTAATTTTTTAGTAATGGCAATATTGTCTTTTATATATAATTTTTAAAAAAAATCTTAAAATGTAAAAAGACCTCCAATACCCCTGTTTCATATATATATATATATATATATATATATATATATATATGGTGTATTAATTTTGAAAAAAAAAATAAAAATATCTAAAAACACCCCCAACCCCCCTGTTACATATATATATATATATATATATATATATATATGGGGTATTACTTTTGATACAAAAATGCAAAATTGTGTTATAAAAAAAATTTAGAAAAGGAAATGAAGAAAATAAGAGAGATCTAATGAATAAGCCTTTAGCTGTGATGGGTATTCATAAAAAAGTGCATATCTGCCCACCAAGAAAACAATGAAAGGTGGTGGTGAAGACACATTCTACAAAAGATATAAGAAAACTAATAAAAAAGATGCTAAAAAACTGAAGATGGAGATGTCTTAGAGACGTAACATGTGCACGTCATATGCAAATGCGACCCCTGGAAATTAATCTCAATATAATAGTTTATTTTACTGCTTTTTCCGACCTAACCTAATTGACCAACCTCCTGCCACTGATTTTGTTATCGATAATTGAAATTTAAATGTTTATTATTGATTCAAGCTTCATTTTAATAAAGGATACCAAGGTACTGGATGCTCTAAAGCGTTTCAACACGTAAACAGACAATTTCCTCCAACAACAAGAGGTCTTCCAAGTTTAATTATAAAGTGAAATTTGGAGCAAGATATTTTTCATAATATACTTAAATAAATAAATCTGATACTGATGTCACGGTTAAGTTGACTTAATATTGTGTTAAATCTAAATTGCGAGTGGTAGGTTATAACATGATTTTTATCCATGAATATTCGAAATTGCACAGTGACAGCAGCTGAATCATGGGCTATTCGCTTGGGTGAAGATTGCATGGGATAAAGGGTTCAAGAAATGCATTGTAGATATCGATAATAAAACTGATAAAGGGAGTCATTTTAGTATATATTTTAGAATAAAAATTAGGATTTTTTTCTTATTTTTATAGTGTTTTTATTTTGAAATAAGTTAATTTTTATCTTTTTTATTTTCGCACAGAAAATTCTCAAGAATAAGTTAAATTGCAGTTTTTAGCAGTATTGTGCAAACTATTGTGTGGTTCATGTATTGGACAATGCAGAAATACAGAGTTGACCAGTCAATAAAGCAGAATTATGTAAAAAATTAATTGCACGGCCTATGCGTCGGGCTATACATGGTGTCAGATCCAGTTTTGAAACACAATTCGTAGACTGCTTTTAAAGGATTTTTGACTATGGAAATGTCTCAGCGGGAAAAAAAATTTATGAGAAAAAAGTGGACTTAAAATCTACACCAAATAAAAAGAAAATTTTGTGAATATTGAATAATATTTTTTTCTTTAACGGTTTTCATTGTTTTTATTAGCATGACTCTTCTCTTGAAAATTTTTCTACTTAATTCAATAGATTTTTTATTTTTTGTTTCTTTTTCTTCTTTTAGGATGAATTTATTTTTTAATTCCAGGGATTAGTGTGAGAACTCAATATTTATTTCATAAATATATGAAGTAATTTTACTTCAATTGTATTGGATGTCTTGATTTAATATGTTTGAACTTAATTGATCTTGTGTGTATGCATGGTCACATATGTGCAATCTTTTAGACTCTAAACGATGGAACAAAAGTGAAAGTTTAGAGTAAGTCCTAATATATTAAACTAAGAAATTAAGATTGCAAGAATAGACTTGACTTATAGAGATATTCAATGATTATTCATGAAATTTAATGCATTGCTATTGAATTTTGTGACCACTACAGTAGATATAATTTCAATAATAATATACTCAATTTTGTTCAAAAGAGATTATTGGGTAAATTAGAAAAATTTATCTTCAAGTACAATTCAATCTCAATTGAAATAATTATATTGATATATCTATGGAATGTTATTATGGTGTACCTGAATTTTCTAAAAATAATTATCATATAGAGTATCTTTTTATTTAATTTCAATTATGCTTAATTATTTTTGCAATTTTAGATTTTATTCAACTAGGAGATTGAGACTGCGAGAGTAGCCTTGACTTATAGAGATATTCAATAATTATTCATGAAACTTGATGCATTACTATTGAATTTTGTGACCACAAGAGTAGACATAATTTCAGTAATAATAGACTCAATTTTGTTCAAGAAATATTATTGGGTAAATTAGGAAATTTTATCTTCAAGTACAACTCAATCTCAATTAAAACAATTCTCTTGATATATTTATAAAATGGTATTATAGTGTACTCAAATTTCCTAGAAATCATTATCATATAAAGTTTCTTTTTATTTAATTTCAATTTTATTTAATTATTTTTGTAATTTCAGTTTTTATTTATTATCATTTCATTATTCGGTTGTCAAATAATAAAAAGTTTTAGTTTTTTAATATTTGTGAAATAATTCTCATGATAACGATCTCTAGTTATTATTATATTACTTAAGTGATTTACACGCTTGTAAGGATTTTACATGCAATAAAAAGGTATTGGAAACAATATGGTTCCTAATGTAAATAAGAAGCTAGTTCGTAATATCAAATAAATACTTCAATAAAAATGAGAGGTAAGGATTCAGCGTGCATAAACCGAAGCAAATTTTTTTGCAGACTTTCTAGCTAATTTTGAAATCAATTTTTTAATTGGCTCTCATTATTTTGATAATCCCCTTTAATATATGTTTTCTTCTAGTTATTTCATAATATTACTTTCATAAAAAAAAAATTGCAGCTTTCTCACATAAATAATTTTTTTGGCAGAAATATATTGAAAAAACTTATTCAATGTCATACACTCATAGGATATCTCAAATAATTATTTATAAAAATTATTTTTGTCTTCTATTTTTTAAGTGTACAGATATTTAGGCTAATATTTACATTCAGTTCTAGCAAAATCTTTCCTATCTGTACTATTTTCGATGCTTAACTCATTAATCACTGGTGGAAAAATAATGAGAATTAGAGAAGAAAAAAATATTTTTCATTTAATTTACTTTGTACTTATTATAAGATATCGTGTGGTCATTAATTTTTGGTTCATCACAACAGAATTCAACTGAAAATATAATAAATTTGTCAAAAAAAAATTTTAATGATAACAAATGCAAAAAAATACCATTCAATTACTTTAAGATCAAAATTACCACTGATAACATAACATAATTCACAAGATATTACATCACACGATATACTTATCAGCTTAATTAGCCCTAATAGTCTCATTAAAAACCAGATCCATCAAGACTTTCAACATGCACACACGTCCTTAATTCTTTGATAAAATTTACAGGTCAAAGAGGGAAATTGGAAACAAAAAAAAAAAACACGATTTACAACTACGAGAAATCCAACTTTACATGTTTTTCATACTAGAAATGGACATAAAGCTGCCAACTGACGATTAATTAAATCAAGCAGCTTCTAAGTATAGAAGCCTGTCATTAAGCAACTCCTCCTTCCATTTCTCAGTCACCTTTGCTATAAATTCCTCTATCCTTCTTTCCAAATCTTTATTATTGTTCTCATCATCTTCATCACTATCTACATCTTCTGTTTTGATGTCATCATCATTATCTTCATCATATCCATCATACCCATGATAGAACTCATCATCATCATCATCATCACTAACATCATAATCACAACCTTCTTTCTCTTCATCTATTTTATTATTCATTTCGTATACTAAAGGAAAAGAAGGAAAAAACCAGTCAAAGTTATCTCCTGTACAAGGCTTAGAAGTACTTCCATGAGACATGGTGATGATGATAAAGCTTATTAAGAGCATGAGAAACAAGGACACACGACTAGATGACTTCCGCTCGACGACAAAATCATAGGTGGTGGTGGAGAAGAGAAGGTTGTGAGACTTATAAGAAACTGATAAGGAGAGTGAAAAAGAAAAAAGAATGAATAAGAGAAGAGGAAAAATACTTAAAGAAGAGAGGAGATACAATACAAGTGTAGCTACTTTTCCTGTCTTCATGGCCAAGTGGGATTTTGGCCAAATTTTCTTTTGGGTTGAGGAATAATGTTGAATCGTGATGGAGTTTTTATATCAAAAAATATGGCCATCTTGACAAGGTTATTGCATTAAACAATATAGAAAGGAGGTTAACCACGAAGTTACATCAAGTCTACGTTCTGGACCTAAAAGGAGGTGACGAAATAGTATATACGCGTATATGTCATTCAGTAGATTATGATATTAGTACGACTATGTTTTAGCAAACGGAATCTTGGTTGTAAAGGTGAGAAAAAACTGGACCAAACCGAAAAATGGACCGAATTGATTTAATTCTGTTCAGTTCAAATCTTTAATAAATTTAGTTGGGTTCAGTTTTTATTTTAAAAAAATTTTAATTTTTAGTTTGATTTTTTATATAAAAAATTGAATAAACTAAAATTATTAGTAAATCAAACTAAATTTGAATCCAACTAAATTTAAAGTATATATAATTTAATTAAATCGAACCTAACAAAATCAAAATTTTTTAAATTTAATTCAATTTGTATGTTCGTAAATTTTGATTTAATCTATTTTTTCAAAAATTTCAATTCGATTCAATTTGTGAAATGTAAAATTTAGTTTGACTGATTTTAATAAAAAATTGAACCAAACAAACCAAACCAACCGGCTTCCTCACTCCAACTTAGTTGTAAGGTGCATGGAAATTTTCTCACTATTATTTTGTTTTCTCCAGGCTGAATTTAATTCAATTATATATATATATTAAAAATTTAAAGAAATAAAGTAATAGAAAAATAATCATATTATTGAAAAGTAAAAAAAATATAAAAATTAATTCATACATAATCGATTTTATTTTTTTTGGGAATACACATAATCAAATTAATCATAGATTAGTTATCAATTTTTTATAATAGATTCAATATGATTTTCAAAGCTTGAGTTTCACCTTTAAGTAGTGTGTTTTTTTTTTTTTTCCTTTTCTGGTGAACCTATGGTTATAAGAGACCAACTCCACTTTAAGAGTCGTGTTGATCTTCGACCACAGCAAAAGACGACAGTCACAAATGATCATCGACTGAAATTTCGCAAACGACAAGGTGGAAATCACATTTGAATAAGGAAAAACGACAAGGTTGAACTCTGAAAAGAGGGTCAAGTCGTACACGACGCACCAAAAATGCCCTTAGAAAGTACGCAGAGGCCGTTGAAATCTATCAACATCGCGACTTGACACGCTCTGGACTGCAAAGACTTTAACCAAGAGTTTTGAGAGAATTTTTACCAACAAATGCAGCCATAAAAGGCAAACCATTAAACCAACATCCATTGTTCACATCAAAATACTCTACCCATGACAAACAAAACTAAACAAACCTAATTTAATTAGCATACTAATCAGATATCCTGTTCAACCAAAAACAAAAAGTCCTGCCTGATACCTACCTCATGCTAAAGAAGTGATTCCATAAGCTTACAGATAATTTTGATAAGAGAAGCAACATAAAACTCCTTGTGGAATACCACAATCAATCAATGTTGTCAGTTAGAAACTTTGAGATACTCAAATGAGGGATAACACATTAACCTTCTGGCAAAGATATGTTGATATCAGTTCCCGAATTTCTCATATCCCGCATGGAATGCATGGTAGTCCAGTTCTCTCTCTGGAAGGGAGAGGAATTCTGCTGTCCATGCCCACCCATATTCTCCTCTCTTTCTATATTAGAAACCGGTACAGGAGTGGATATGACTGCAGCTGGTGCAACGGTAGCTGGCATTGAATCAATCTTCAGCTTCTTTGGCTTCTGGTCTTGCTGGTTGCCAGGTAGGAAACTCCCTACCACAACCTGATAACAAAAATTATTAGGTAAGTTTTCCACGCATCAATTCATTTTCTACTTTTGAAGCCACCAAAACAGAAGCAATAGAGGCCAAATGCACCACTTTCTTTGTTTTCCTACCACATCTAAATAAGCGTACCTGCACAGGACTAGCAGCTATTAGAAGTCCAGCAACACCTCCTCCTACAACACGTCCATCTGGACTTGCCAATGAGACGCTCATCCCACCTGATCGGCTCCTTGTTCCCTGACTCTCAGTTGGCATAAATGATCCAGACAAAGAAAGAATTTCAAAGCGACCCTATGAAATATAGATGAAATAAGAAACTTCACATGCAGTAAGAAAATTTCACGCATTGAAGGTATTTACACAAAGGTACAGATATGAATATAGATACAGCTAGATAAACTAGTTTTAGAATAATTAAAATGAAAATCCAAGTATGACTCTTGCTTATATATTCTACATTTGATACAAAAAAGCTCAACCATAATCTTTTGCTTCATCTCTTTCTGATTTTCCCAAAAGTTCTTTCTCCACGTAACCAACAACCCAAATAGCTGCTCTCTTAATTATTCCCATAAAATTGACATCTGGCACTTGCTGATATCCATCAATGGTGAAATAAGCAAAATGTGTCACCTGAGTCAAATAAACTCGATATTCAACACCCTCATTTCTTGCCCACATTCAATTCCAAAGGAAGGTTCTAAGACCAAAAGAAGATTAACTCCAAAGGTGATCCTTTCCGATATTTCATAATTCTTTTGAGAAGGAAAAAGGAGCATACTCTTATGCTTGTCACAGAATGAACAAACAAAAATGACTGACACGATAAATTCTCTTTATACATTTACAGGGATCTGAAACTGATAGATATTAGCAGCACACAAACAATTTAAAATGCTTTTATTCTTTATCAATTTATTGAGCTAGCACTCTTCAATTTTTATAACTAGCAAATAAATCATTCTTAATTCAAGGAACATTGATTGAAGAAATAAGAGCTCAGTTTTGTTCAACACCAAGTTCCTGTCAGATGTTAATGCTTCAAGGAACTGTAATTGCATAGACATGCCTTTAGAAGAAAAAATCATAGCAACAATAGAACATCAACATTCATATATTAGAAATTATATAGACATAAATAGAGAACACAACAAATCCAAGAAAAGTGTCATAAAAGGCAATACCTCATATGTCAAAGTACCCCCCGAAGAATCAGGTTGACGAAGTGTGACATTTGAAATTACCCCATTAGCAGATAGAATGCATATCGCCCGAGGTCCTTGTTGTGAAAATGATATAACCTTCATAGTGACATCCTTAACCCAAGAAAATCACTAGCAAAGTGAAACTAAGCTCAAGACAAAGAGAAATATATTAAAGTAAACTAACTTCAGTAAATCTTCTACAACTGATAGTGCTGAAGACAGAGATAACATTTAGTCGTAAAAAAAACAAAAGAAGAACCAATGCATAAGAAGCTTAAGAAAGCAGCGAATTAGAAAGACGCTGGAGAAGCGCTTCTATACCCTGGCTCTATATCCTCATAAACGTTTTTGTATTTGTTAACATAATTTGCATGAATTTTTATTACAAACAGAAAAGTACATAACTGTGAATGGGGCTCTCTGTCAATATTGAAGCTCTTGATGACTTAAAACTTGTAGCTATACATGCCCCTCAAGGACTTGAATTACACTTGTTTATGCACATTATTTCTGAATGATGATTACTTATCTTATCCAAGACATTCTTAGCTAATGAGTTGCAGCTTGCATAAGGACAGATGCAATAGAAGTACTTGAATTGAAAGCTCAAATCCTGTTAGCTTCACATCTCAAACATACAAGCATCTCATTTCAACCTTTCTGGACACATTTCTTGCAAAATATGACATGCCATATCCTAAAGTTACTACAACGAGAAGATTCAGCAATTCCAATCTTCACATAACTTTTTGTTTATGCTATGCTTTTGTTAATTGTTAACTCGTTCACCAATAGATGTTGACTTAGATGCATATATTGTAAGCTTCCTCCAGATTTAAAAATATGACTGTTTATATGGGAAACAGAAATGAGTTTTCTGTCAGCATAATCATAGAATAAGAATTTATCAATAAATTAAGTATACCTCTCCAGCATTGACAGTGATGACATGGGGAGTGAAATTTGTACCAACTGAACTAGAAGCCCAGTCACCTACCAAATAACAGCAAAGGAATGTTAATTTTGACAATAAGCATGGAAAGTAGTTCTTTTCTCATTTGTAGAAGCTTCATTTCCAACTTTTATCAAATAGGTTTCCCATACCAGAACTTTAAACAGAAATTGAAATTCAAAAGTTCGACTACAATTATTCGGCCTGATATCCATAGTAATGTAATGTTGGAATTTACCAAGCCATAAAATAGACTTTCAAAACATGACAGTTTACCGGGGCCTTGCTAAATAATTAATTTCCAAAGAAATCATCCTCTAGGAATGAGTAGATCGCATCTTGTAACAAATAGATAATTTCTCATAAAATATTTGTTCATGCAAGTAGAAGTTATGGATACAGGAAAGCATTTGCATCTGTGCTAATTTTAAATCCAGAGAGTTGCAAAAACATTAGCCAAAGTTGGCATTCTAGGACATTACAGCCATTTCGATCATATTCATACCAGCATTCCAAACACCACTTTTTACCCACAAAGCTTAGCAAGTACTTATGGTTACCATCTCCAAAAAGAGAAAAAAGACACCTAGAGTTAACCTCATACTAATAGGAAGGGAAAAGGGAAGTGGAAATTAAGAGTATCAAACCTAGAGACTTGACTGTGAGGGAAGTAACATTTGACAAGCAACAAACAGGATATTCATTGTTCTAAAATAGAGCTAGAACAGAGTTTTTAACAATATATAGCTATGCTTACAAAAGGAAAAAAATCTTTCCAATGAATCATCATGTCCTAAGGAAAACTGAAATAGAAGATAAATATTGTTTATAGAAAAATATTGTTTATACTATTTACTCAAGTCATTATAGACAAAAGACATTACCAATCAATAAAATCCTGCATACTTAACAAATTCTATTCTGTTTCTGTCATTGGAACGTATTGTTGTATTATCAGCAAAAGGCAAGACCTAAAATCAAAGCCACACCAGGAATATTCTCACTCTTACACCAACTCATCAAATCCCAACTTATTATTAGTAGAACAGGTCATTTTACTTCCAAATTTGAATAATAGCATCTGACGAGGTCCCACATCTACTTTCAGTAACTATTATAAACAAATGAGGGAATCTTTTAAGGAAAGTTAGAATTCTTCCCACCAATTAAGACAGAAATTCCAGAGTCACAATTGCAGAGCTACAAATCCACTATCAAAAATAGAATCAATCGATGAAAGCAATCATTAAAATCAAACCAAATCACTGGTATGAATATCTAGATCATTCTATTAAGTAATAATGGCATGGTTAAAACCTAAAGAAGACATGCTTCAACTTGAACTAAATATATTACTTCAAAAGAGTAAAAATACCTGAATTCTCCATTCCCATTTTCTTGTACTTCTTTTTCTCAAAACTTCCTGGCCACATTTTACCAGGCTTCACAGCAGAGAAGTCACCACCAGGAGGAGCTGAAGAAGAAATTGGCATTGGTGACAACGCCCTAGCTACTGATCCATCTGGTCCATATTTCCTAGGCCTACCCCTCTTCTTCTTTTCTGTTGTTCCAGTCAATCCTACATTAACTGGTGACACAGCCATTGCCGATGACCCGGCAATCTGGCCAGGGTTTTCAGTCCTTGGCGCCACATGGTAAGTTGATGGAGCTTCAGCTCCTATCACTGTAACCCCTGATGCTAATCCTTCTCTTGTTTCCATGCACAAATCCACAACTATCCAAAATCACTAAACCCAAATCCAATTTTTTTTTTTTTCTTTTTTCCAGTCTAGATCCTCATTCCATCATCTGTAACATAACGATAACATCAAAATGAGAAATCAGAAAACATCAAAAAACTACAACTTTATAGAAAATTTACCCCAAAGCTACATACTATTGTTCAACCCTTAAACGCCAGCTCTCATATCCAAACTACAAAGTCACCTATTTCTTTTTCTTAAAAAATTATAAAAAAGAAAAAAGAAACACTTCAACTCAAACGTTGTAACAAATATTTCTCAAGATCAAACTTTGCAAAATCATACAAAAACATAAAATTTCAAAAAAAAAAAAAAAACTATGACAAATAAGTGAGTATGAACTCAGCATTAGCTCCAATGTTTAAAGATCAAAAAGCACTGAAAAATCACCAAAACACCCACACACACACAAAAAAAAAAAAAAAAGAAACTATAAATTATCTGACGCACACCAAAATCTATGATTTAAACTAAAAACAAACTCAAAAATGAAATGCTAAAGGGGGGGGGGGGGGGCGGGGAAGATGACCTGTAATAGCAAATTCCGCACTGCATAACAACACTTGAACCCATTATGTCACACTCGTTCACTCATTTTCTTAGCTGAAACTGTAGTATGCAAGCGTCTCTCTTAATTTTTTCAATCCAATAAAACTAAGAAGAATTAAAATTAAGAGTTTGCGAACTGTTTGTCTCCTGAGAAAATGATTCCCCAAGAAACCGCAGCTCAAATTTCACTTTTCAGTGTCGGAAAACCGCAGCCGGTTTCTTCTGTCTGAACAGAAACATTTACAAAGCGTAAATATTTTTTTTAAAAAAAAAAAAGGAAAGAAATAGTGTAATAAAAATATCAAGGATTAGAAAACGAAAATGATATTAATAATCAATTTATTTGGTAAACCGATAAATACAATTGATTTAAGAGAATTTTCACGTCCGTGAGGGGAAATTGAATTTTGAAATTGAGTTAAGAAATGGTTAGAATAGTAATTTTAAGGAAAAAAAGGGTATGAGAAACAAGGTAAAAAAGTAAATTGCTTTTCTTATTAAAATAATTTACGTGTTAAATTTAAAGCTGCAAAGGTGGAGTTGGAGGACCACCTTTTTCTTGCAGCTAACCTGCTTTTTGTCTTTTTCCGCATATAAAAGATAACCTATTGATAACTGCCCCTCACATTGTGGTAATTTGCAACTTATGCCACTGTTTTTTTTTTTAAATGAAAACTTCTAGTATTTAAAATTTAGACCCAAATTAGCAAAAAAAAAAAAGGCCATACTTGCGCTTCCACGTGTTAGATTACTACAAGCATAAAAATCTGACACTGAGCTTAGGATGACGCAAATTTTGTGGTTTGTGCACTTTACAAAGCTCTTCCAATAAATAAGTTTATAAATTTAGCAACTCATTAATCTTTTATTTTAATAAAAAAATTCTGAGTATCTGGCTTATTTTTCCAATTTGATACATGAGCTGTAGAGCATTAATTCTTCTGATTTTAGAAAACTTATAATTTTTTTTTAAAAAAAATTTTGTTTCCATGACGATTGCTAAATGCCAAAAAAAAAAAAAAAAAAAATTGTTGAGGGTCGAAAAGGGCAACCGTGCTTTGAAGCGGTGCCGGCAGTGGTCAAATTGGTGCTTTACTAAATCTTTGCCTACTTTGCAAGCAATTACATAATTTTATGCTTTGATCTTATCTCGTTACTCACATTGATTGTCTCATTTTATGATAAGATGTGTTTTAGTATATAATATAATTAACAAATTTCACTTTCTGATGTCGAGAGATACAATTATCATATTCTACTGTTTTAGTGGGATTAACAATTATCACATTCTTATTTTAAAAAAGACAAATTGTAAGAATAAGTTTAAATTTTTTATTTTGTTCCCTTAATGTAAAAATTTTTTTTTAAAAAAAAAAACACACACACACACACATTGGGTAACCAGGTCTCATTTTTTTAATTAAAAAAACATGTTTTAAAGAGTATTAAAATAGAGAATTTCAATCTCAAATAGACATTTTAAAGGTAAAATTTTGATATATTTAGGTTATGTTTAGTTTAATTATAGGCGGTAGTTAGTATTTGACAAATATTACTGGTAATTAGTATTTTGAAGATTAAATTGTTTAAATTAAAATGTAACTATTAAATTAGTTTAATTAGAGATAAAAATTGAATTAATTAAATTGGTTAAGATTTTATAAAAAAAAAAACTGATGAATTAGTTTAACTCAATCCAATTAAATTTGCATTATTTTTATTTAAATTGTAAAAAATATAAAATTTAACTGTTCAGTTATATTTTTCATTAAATTTTAGATTTTAGGCATCTTCATAATTTAATATAATTAATTATAATTTTCATTGTAATTAAATATGTCATTCATATATTTATTTTATGTATAATATTTTTATTTGAAAATGTAATATTTTTGTATGGTTAAAATGGATTATCAATATCAATAAAATTATGAATTGGCTATTAAACAGATTCGATTTTAATATTGTGAATAGTTAATTGTTAATAGCTAATAAATATACATTATTTGCTAAATCTACTAGATTTTATTATTGACATGTCCAATTTTCATTAAGAGTTTAATTAAGTATATGACATAAATCATAAAATAATAAATAGTGTAATTAAAAATTAATTAAATATATAGATAATGTATTATCTTTCTATCTATGAATATTATAATTTTTCTTTACATATTTATAAATATTTTATAATATTTATAAAATTTCATAAATTTAGATAATTTAGTTACATAACATTAATTGAAAACAGATAATTTTATTAAAATACAATAAAGAAAATTAGATAAGATACATGTTTTCAATTTAAGTTTTCAATCATATCCTCTTTTGTAAAAAAAATTAATGTTTAAAACTTTTTGTGAATTGTAGCTATTAAAACTCAAGACAACAATCAATCTATTTTTCATTTAATAACCAAATATTGTAAGTAAAATTTGTTGAAATCATGAAATAAAGTTCTTTTTAAAAAAGTTAAAATAAACACCTTATTGTTATAAGAGCTTGGGTTCAAATCCTTTAAAATGAGATCAAAGGATTTATGAGCTGAAAAATCAGTCATATTATATATATGATTAATATTTACTTGCAAACAAATTATAAAATTTTACATAATATAATATGATATATAAAATAAATAATTATTAAAATATAAATGTTATATTGATGGAGTTCAATTCAAAAATTTATAGATTCTCAAGTAAAAAAAATAATATATTATGTAATAAGTATGTATCTATAACATGATTTTTATTAATTGCAACTACTTGATCTTATGTATCAATTTTACATTAAAATCTAACGTTTGGACTCAAATTAGAATTTTTAGTGTTCGATAAAATTAATATTCAATTATAATATCCAAGGGCTAGCGCTTAGATATGGAATGCTATTACCTTTAAAAAAAAAAAAAATTTAAAAAGAAAGATATGGAATGCTGTTTTTTAGAAATAGTTTTACTAAGTAATTAATCCATTGGGCGATTGATCCTCCAACAGCCAAACGTTAAATCCAACCAGTTAACCAAATGGACCTAAATAAGTGCAATTTTAATTTTCAATAAGAAGATGAATGTAATTACTTATATTTGTATTGCTGTAAGTGAATAATTTATATTATATATATGACTAACATTAAAAATATAAAATATAACTATAATAATAAAAAATAAGGAAATATTTTTAAAAATTAATTAAAGTCTAATTAAACGGATTCTTAATTTAGTTTTAATCTGATTTTTAAATACTAAAAAATACATATTAACCATACATAAATTCTAAAAGAAGAAAAATCAAAAGATTTCATGAAAAAAATTTATCCACATGCTCTTAAAGGGAGAATAAAACTCTCATGAAAAAGATATGTTTTGCCCATAAAATAAAAAATTACAAAAATACAGATTTAAAATTATATATCTAGATTCCATTATAATAAAAAAAATTAAACTCACACAAATAAAATAGGGAAAACAGATTAAATTCTAGTTGATTTAACTTACCAATCTAGTAATAAATTAAGAAAAATTTACTTATTGTTCTTTAAAACTGATAAAAATATTAAGAATTAAATAAAATTAAAGAAAAAGATAAAATCCATTAAAAAAACTAATAAATCTATTTATTTAAGGTCATTATTAATAAAATTTGCTGATGATAGTTTAATCTGAAAATCTAGTGAGGGAGGAAATAATAGATTTGCATAAAGGGCGGTAACTATCCCCGATATATTCGTGCTTTATAGCAGATACATAATTCGAGGTCTCTTCGGGAAGTAACTTTCTAATATGCATATTGTAGCATTAATAATATATTAAAATGTACTCTACTGCATCATAAAAAGAAGTTTACCGATTATCTAACACACCTGCAAAAGTCTTATTCTTGAGGGAGAGAGGGTGTACTGTTTACCAAATCAAATGGCATTCCACTTCCAGTCAACTTCTGATTTTGGCTTGGGTTGGTAGATAACTCGTTGCAACTTCAAATTGTCTGTCCGA
>CATIWR010157463.1:0-24056 GCA_949677035.1 Omphalea diandra
TCCTTCAAAGCAAACAAAATTGTAAGTACATCTAGACCTCTTTAATTAATTCATATGGACTTGATAGGGCCTACTAGGAGTGCTAGTTTAGGTGGAAACATTATGCACTAGTCTTAGTTGATGATTACTTTAGGTTTACTTAGGTATCCTTTATAGCTCATAAGCATGATACTTTTTGATGTTTTTCAAAGTTTTGCAAAAAGGATTCAAAATGAAAAGGGTTACTTCATTTCATCCATAAGAAGTGACCATGGAAAAGAATTTCAAAATGAGTCTTTTGAATCTTATTACTTAAAGAATGGGATTTTTCATAACTTTTCAACTCTCAGAATGCCACAACAAAATGGTGTTATAGAGAGGAAAAATAGAACACTAGTAGAGATGGCTAGAACTATGCTCAATGAGTATTCATTATCAAATTACTTTTAGGTTGAAGCTATCAATACTTTGTGTTATATTGCAAATCGAGTTTTCAAAAGACCCATTCTTAATTAAACTTCTTATGAGCTATGGAATGGTAGAAAGCCTAAGTTAGTATACCTAAGAGTTTTTGGATTTAAGCGATATATCTTGAATACCAAAGATGATCTTGAGAAATTTGATTCAAAAACAAATGAAGGCATTTTCTTAGGTTACTCCACCACTAGCAAAGCCTATAGGGTTTTTAATAAAAGTTCAATGGTAGTTGAAGAGTTCATGAATATTGTGTTTCATGAATCTAGTAAGCCTAATCTTAGGAAAGGTTCTTTTGTTGATGATATTGTAAGTGACTTTGAAAAATTAGATTTGAAGCATACTATAAGAGAAGTGGATAAGAGTTATGATGAAAGTAAATCATCAAGAAAAGGTAATGAACCTCAACATCAATAAGTGGAATTACCAAACCAAGATCTTCCCAAGGATTGGAGATTTTCCAAGCATCACCCCAAGGACCTAATCATTAGTGATACATCTAAGGGTGTAAGTACTAGATCAGAACTCAATACTGTAGATAATGATCTTACATTTGTTTCTCATTTGAGACAAAATCTATCGATGAGGCTCTTGATGATGAGAGCTAGGTGATTGCTATGCAAGAGGAACTCAACCAATTTAAGAGAAATAATGTGTGGGAACTTGTTCGTAGGCCTAAGGAACACCCAAATGTGGGTTGCAAGTGGGTGTTTAGGAATAAGTTAGATGAGCAAGGATTCATCACTAGAAATAAGGTTAGATTGGTTGCTAAGGGTTACAACCAAGTGGAAGGCATTGACTATTTGAAAAATGATTTTGAAAAAGGAAAGATTGACACAACTTTGTTTGTCAAAAGATATAATCACAATACACTAATAGTGCAAATTTATGTTGATGATATTATTTTTAGTGCTACTAATGAGTGACTTTATAAGGATTTTTCTAAGTGAATGACTAGGAAATTTGAGATGAGCATGATGGGGAGAGCTCAAGTTTTTCCTTGGTCTACAAATCAAGCAAACTAAAGAAGGGATCTTCATCAACCAAGCCAAATGCACAAAGGACATTCTCAAGAAATTTGGCATGGAAGGATGTAAAGTAGCAAAAACACAAATAAGTGCTACCATCAAGTTAGATAAAGATGAATCAGGTAAGTCGGTTGATGAGAAGAGATATCGAGGTATGATTGGTTCTCTTCTCTATCTTACTGCTTATAGACCTAATATAATGTTTAGTGTATGCATGTGTGCTAGATTTCAATCTTACGTTAGGGAATCTCATTTAAATGTTGTTAAAAGGATTTTTCAAATATTTACATGGCATATTACATATAGGTTTATGGTATCCTAGAGACTCTTCATTTAGCCTCATAGGTTATTCAGAGGCAGATTATGCTGGCAGTCTTCCAGATAGAAAGATCACTTCTGGAACTTGCCAATTTATAGGAGAATGTTTAGTGTCTTGGTTTAGTAAGAAGCAAGTTCAAAGAATCCCACCCAACATTCTAGGAGCAAATATATAGACATTAAGTATCATTTTCTTAAAGATCATGTCCAAAATGGCAATGTTGTGTAAGAATTTATAGATACAAATCATCAACTTGCAGACATTTTTACAAAACCTCTCAATGAAGAGAGGATGAACTTCATTACGAGAGAGTTAGGAATGCTTGATGGAAGCTCCTTGTAGTGAAAAGATCTTTTGAAATGCTCTATATGTGGTGTATTATTCATACTTGATTGATTGTTATGTGTATGATGTGTATGATATTTATCTCTTTGAATGTCTTAATTTTATGCGCAACTGTGCTCTTCTATGCCATTTTGCATTAATTAAGCATCAATAAAATAAGTGGATCATAGCCTAGAAAGTCAAGTCTTATCATTTCATAGTTGTCTTTTATGTCTTATAATTCGTGATCGCTACTTGTTGATTCACGATCTCTATTTACAGGCACTCATCTTTTGGATGTTAACCATCAATTCACGATCGCTATTTTAGTTCCTCACCATGAATTTGTTCAAATTTCAAATGCTTTAACCATTGAATGCACCATTTTCTGAGGATTTTTTATCCGTTACTTAGATATTTCAGAATTAGTGATCGCGACCTGCATGTCGCAGTCACGAATTTAAGTAACTGTTATACATTTATATGATTTGACTGCTAACCATTTCCAACCCTTCATTTAATGCATTTCTAACCGTTTATGGTGGTTTTCACACCATTTCCTAGCCTATATAAAGCTTTGAAATAGTGTTTCTATTCACGCTTGTTGGAACTCTTAATCCTTCTTCTTCCTTACACTCCAACATCTTCTTATCATCCCTTATCTACTATGGCCCCTAAGAAAGCCTCAAGAGTAGAGAAGGTAAAGGCAGTAGCCCAACCTCCTTGACCACCAGCTTTGCATATGATGAAAGGAATCAAAAAGAAGGAGATAAGGCAAACTCCTTTAAGATAATCCTTCTAAATAAAATTCCATCGACTTTCCTTTTAAAGTCACTAGGCATCAAAGACAAGATCCATGCATTTCTTTCAAACTTAGGGTGGAACGTATTCATTTTTTGAGACGAGCTCGGATATGAGGAGATTATATAGGAATTCATATGTACCATGACTTTAAGTCGAAGAGCAAAATCTCATGTCGGCCAATATGGGCTAATATTTCGAGCCTTTGGGGACCATTTTTACATTACCTTTGAACAACTTTCTAATCTTTTTAACCTTTAAATTGGGGATGACATTCCATTATCATCTTTACCTTTGATGTTATCCATTCTGAGTTTTGGTCTAAAATTTCTATTGAGACCAAACATGACTCCAAGGCATCCCTAGTCGAATACATTCATACCATACCCTTTTGGCTACTTTACCGTATCATCACCTTTTCTGTTAATGCAAAAGGTGATGGTAAAGAGAAAGTATCCTAAAAGTATCTTGCTTTTCTTTTCTATCTTACCAAGAACAAGCCTATACAAATTGGTTGTGATCTTATGGATCAATTGATCCACATGAGCAAAACCCAAGAGTCAGTTTCTTCTTCCTTCCTATGTCACTACCATCTATTGATACATTAGTGCTCTTAATGAGGAAATGGAAATATTCCTCACTAAGAAGCTTCTCCTTTCATAAAATTTTCTAGACATGCTCTACCTCATCAATGCTAAAGCCATTCACCTAATTCTTATATATACACATTGAGTGCTTTTAGAGCAAAGAAACTAGAGACCTCCTAAGCCTCCAAGAGAAAAAGGCTAGTCATTGAAGAGGGAGCACAACCTATTCCACCTCCCTAACCTAAACCCAAAGCTAAAATCACTCTTGTCTCCATCAACAAAAAGCTTGACAAAATGATGAGGATAATCAAGAGATAATTTCTCCTCCTCTCCCACCTACACAGTGATATAGTGGAACTCTAAGAGAAAGTAGGTGCTACTTCCTTCCATCTTTCAAATTTTAAAGATTAGGAGGACACACCTGAAAAGGAGGATAACCAAGAGGTTGAAGAGGGTGATAAAGCTGAAAGTGCAGGGGCAAATGAAGACATTAATGATTATGAAGGCGATGACAGTTCTCTCATCTTCTAGATTGTCTTTAGAATTTCTTTTTCAATTATCTCATTTATAAATCTTGATGTATAGCTTGTGATCCCACAGTCTATTAAATAAATAAAAGTGTTTGTTTTGTAATTCATTGATTCCTCTTATGTGACTGCACTTTATATGTTCTATTAGTTTTATAATATCATTTGCTCCTTATGATGACTCTATCTTAATTTATGCACTTCATTTACTCTTTTAAAATTTACCCTCTTTTTGATCTTGCCAAAAGGGGAGAGAATAGCATTGCAAAAACTAAGCAATGTGTATCAGATAAGGATAAGTTGAGGGGGATCAATAGCTATAGGAGTTTTACTTTTTCTAACTTAAAATTCTTTGATTCTTTGAACTAGAATTCTTTCATTATACTTTGATTAATTGATCATTGACCATCCCAACTTTACAACTCATGCATTTAACTTTCTTTAAGATCAATTTGAGTTGTCAAAAATAAAAAAGGGGAAGATTGTTGGACTAGGTTAGTCAAACCTAGGTCATAAGCCTCTTTTGATCATGACAATGAAGATTAATCAGCTATAATACTTGTTCAAGTGTTGTTTTCTAGTTTATAAGATATATTTTCATTGGATGTCAGATGGAAGTCAAAATCTCCAACTTTAAGAATAACATCCAAATTTATAATTAATATCTCATAATTCGGGATTACGACCTTAATAAAAGGACGGATGAAGCTAGGCTAGAAAAATTTGTGGATGAATTCACAGCCACGACATAACAGAAGGGAGCTTGTTTGATTTATAGAGGAATTCACAGTGGCATTTGCATCCTATGTCTCGATCGCAAATTTCATAGTAATAAACGAATGAACCAATCTGTACCACAGCATGCCAAGTGTCCAAGGCAACCGTTGCAATATTAAAAATCATAAGGGTGAAGTATATGTTGTGATCGCGACTCAAGAAAGTGATGTCTCCTTACCAAACAAAGAAATTTGCGGTCTCAGTCATGCCTAAGAGGAAGTTAAATGACAACCACAACTTTTGAGTAGTTGATTGAACACAATGGCTATATTTCTTGGACAACCAATGGGTGAAGGACATGTGGACTAGCAGTTAGACATAGAACGGGGTTCTTCGCTGCTTTTTTTAGCTCTTCAGTGTGAATTAGAAAATCCTTACTGTGAAATTTTAGTAGCAACCACGACTTTGACAAGCATTTTAACGCAAAATTTGCCTAGCATAACTTGGAGGTTTTGGGATAGTTTTTGAGTAACATCTCTTTGGTGGATGTTGGCTATAAATACTCTACCAAATTGATGTAAATGCAGGAGAATTCCATTTATTGTAGCCAAACTCTTACAATTTTGCTACTCGTTCTTCTTACTCTTTTTTATATGTTATTGATTGTTTGGTGTTAGCGTTAAACACTCTTGTAAGTAGGTTAAGAGTTAGCCTAGATTCTAAAACTCTTGTAAGAGGTTGAAGTGTGAGCCTATCCAAAACACTTATGAAAGGTTTTATGTGAGCCTAAAAATACAAGTTGTAAGGGTTTTGTATGAGCTATAAAACACAATTGTATAAGTTAGGTATGAGCTTGAAAACACTAGTCTTGTTGAGTGGAATACCCAATTGTGAAGAATTGGGAAATGGACATAGGATTCGTTAACACATAAAACATTATAAACATCTTATGTTTATCTTCTTTTCTCCTTCTTAACTCTCCAAACTTCTTAACCTTTCTTTTTAATTTTGTAATCTTCCACCAATTCAATCCTCTTCTTGGTGCACTAGGCCAACACTTCCCTTTTATACGCTCAAGAACAACCTTTCCCTTTGTATTTTTTTGGGCACAATACCAACCTTTAAAATCACTAGCAAAGATAGATCCAAGCAGTGTCAATACCTCTCAATTAGGTTGCAAATATACTATTAGTGCTTAAGAAAACCTACTCATAAAAAGTGTTACAAAATAATCTCACTCTACACAAAATACAAGCAACACCTAAAAAGGTTTGCGTAAAGACTTACTAAACATTCTCTAAATGATTACGAGTATTCTTCCAAGTCTCTTACTTTTTTATAGTCTTCAAAAATGCTCCTTATATAGCTAAACTCCAAAACTAGCCATCGAAACAATAGATGCTAAGTTTGACAGCTTTTCTATAAAATTAGTCGTTGGAGGTGACAACACCTATTGTTCTTCATCAACCTTTGTTGAACTATTACTTTCAATGCCCATTCTCCATCATTCAAAGCATGTTGGCTTTGACTACAATGCATGTTGGAGCAAGAACAATGCTCATTGTTCATTTCTAAAAAGCTTGAACTTTGTACCCTATTCCAAACCTTGCAGAGTCAATGTTCAAGCCCATTAAGCAATTTGTAATGCCCGTTGGAAACTTCTTCAATGCCTGTTGAGAAGGGCCAATGCCCATTTTGAGTTTAAGAAGCTTTAGCTCAAGCTTCGACACTTTTTGAATGCCTGCATCAAAAATGCAACATCTATTGCTAGCCCACATAAATGCCTATTATGAAACTTCAACGCCCATGACAAGGTCCAGCATAGCTCAACTTGGACTCTTCTCCAATGCCTATTGCAAAGGAAAAATGCCCGTTGTGAAGCCCAGAAGGCTTTGGCTATTTGTAACATTTATTCAACATCCATTGTTCATTCTTTAATGCCCATTGCAAGGTCCAACGCCCATGGTGATGTCCATAATACATAGCATTTGTCATACCAATTGTTCAATGCCTATTATGAGTTGTCCAATGCATCTTGAATGTTCACAATGCCTATTTGGAATCTTACAACGTTCATTGAATGTGCACAACTATATCTCTTATACAAAAACACTTGGGGTCACATATTCTCCAAGCATTCATACCATTCTCCCTCAACATTCTCTCCTTAAAGGATACAAAAACACTAAAATACTAACATTAGAACTTCTTTTGGTTTTGTTATAGTTTTTTTTTTTTATCATTTAAAACACATTATTCAAAGTAGAGGAGTGAGTCCAATGCCTTGGGATCATATTTTCTCCAAATATTCTTCCCCTAGCATTCACAACAATCTCCCCCTTTTCGATGAAGACAAAACTAAAATGCTTTGATACCAAAAATACAAAACTTAAAAACATAAATAATACCAAATGTTAAAACACAAAAATACAAAGAAGATACCAATCAAAATATCCATACAAGACTTGATACTAAATATACCACCTAAGATACCAAATGTTGGATGTTAAAAACATAAATAATACCATATGTTAAGCTATGCAAATAAGTGATACCAAACAAAGCAATCAAACGTTGAATCAAAGTATAAGCAATCAAAGCATTCAAAATTTCTTCTACTTTTTGTCATCATGACAAAAAGTTATACAAAAATTCTCCCCTTAAAAAAATGTTCTCCCTTTTACAAACATGCAAACATTCTCTTCCTAAAATCCAGACCAACTTCCTTAATAACAAAATAAACATGATGATTCCAAAAATATAGAACAAATAGAGAATGATGACTCCCCTATTTATATGCTTCCTTTTAACAAATAGCCCAACATATTCAAACAAAAATTTAGTTGAACTAACTTGGAGTTACATGTTCTCTTCACAATTTGAGAAAGGTAAGAAATGAAGGATAGTTGTTAGAGATTCCTAAAATAATAAAAAATACCAACTGATACCATTGTTGGTTCATAAAATAAACTCCCCCTCAATAAAGCACGTTAAATAAAATAAAAAAAAAATAGGGATAAAGATACATTACAATTAATGATACAAATTGTTATGCTCTCCAAAAATACAAATGTCCTCACCATTGTATTCTCCATATTGAGCAGGGAGTAAGGAGCTTCCTAACCTGAAAAATTAAACCTTCTTTGATACCCATTTTCTTTTGGATCCATGGGGGTTAACAGCATAAATATGTTCATCTCTCAAGCTAGCATACCAAAAGCATGCTTTATGGCAAAATTTTCCTTGATAAAAGCATTGCTAAACGAATGCTTTTCTAAGCTCATTTGTAATGCAAGTGTGAGGTGGCATCCTAAAGGATTAGTGCCTAAAATGTGAAGGAACTTATGCATTCTTACAATACTTGGTATCTCATTAAGAGCCCAAAAGCAAATTCAGTTTTCCTTTTCCTTTTGTTAAATTTGAAAAAGAGTTTATCAAATTCAAGACCTCCTTTTTTAAACAACCATTTTGTTTGGAAAGATTTTCATAAAGTTTCTTTTTAGAATTTAACTCTTTATTTTCCCTTTCTAAAGCATCAATTTTCATTTTTAAAAATTCACTTTTATTTGAATCTGGGAAAAGTGCTTTTGAAAGTAGTTCCACTTTTTTTCTCAAACAATCAACTTCATTTAGAAGCTCATCTTTAATTTTAGAAATGGAGGAAATTTCATTTTTCAACAATTCATTTTCATTTCTCAAAATCTTATTTCTAGAGAAAGATTTATCCAAGTCATTATTTCTTGATTTTAGGGCTTCAATCAGATTTTCTACTATGTACATGTTTTCGATATCATCATTAAGTTCACATACCTCATTAGGAGAGACCTCATTTGATTTATCCTTCATGGCCATTTGACATCCAACTTTTGCTTTCTTTTTGGCCTTCGTCTTCTTTATCTTTTTGTTGAAAGAGAGCTCATCATCACTTGTGGATGTGGAATTCATTAAGCTCTTTCTCCTATTTTCTTCTTGATAGTGGTCTTCTAGCTCCATTGACAAATTGCTTCCTTTGGTTTGAATTGGTCCATTTCTTAGAAAGCTTCCACAGCAATAAGACTTAATGGTTGCCATGATCGTGTGCCTCTTGCACTTAAGCTTCAAAAGAGGTTAGACTCTGATACCAAATATTGATCCAAGATGGTGAGTTAACCCAAGAGGGGGGGAGAGGGGGGAGGGGGGAGGAGGGGTGAATTGGGTTGTAAATAAAAACAAACACAAACACAAATCAAATATAGAGATTTTTACAATCGTTCAGTAATGTGTCTACTCCACTACCCAAGCTTTCACTTAGTTAGGTCTTTCCATTATTTTTCTAGGCTCAAGAACAAAACTACCTTTCTATTCTTTTTCCAGGCTTAAGAACAAAACCTTCCATTTTCTAGGCTAAGAAAGAACCTTCCCTTTTATAGGCTCAAGGACAACCTTTCCCTTGGTTTTTTCTAGGCACAATACCAACCTTTATAACTACTATCAAGGATAGATCTAAATAGTTTCAATGCCTCTCAATTAGGCAGCAAATACACTATTAGTGCTCAAGAAAACCTACTCTCAAAAAGAGTAACAAAGTAATCTCACTGCACCCAAAATACAAACAACACCTAAAAAGGTTTGTACAAAGATTTGCTAAATGTTCTCTAAATGATTACAAGTATTCTTCAAAGTCTCTTACTTTTTTCTAGTCTTTAAAAATGCTCCTTATATATCCAAACTCCAAAACTAGCTGTTAGAATAGTTGATGTTAAGTGCGATAGTTTTTCTGTAAAACTAGCCATTAAATGTGACAACACATATTGTTCTTCATCAACCCTATTAAACATATAACGATTACTTCCAATGCTTGTTTTCCACCATTCAATGATCATTGGCTTTTACTATAATACCTGTTGGAGCAAGAGCAATGTTCGTTGTTCATTTCTAGAAAGCTTGAACTTTGTGCTCTGCTTTTCAAACTTTGCACTATTACATTCCACTCCTATTGAGAAATTTGTAATGCCCATTGGAAACTCCTTCAATGCCTATTTTGAGTTCTAAAAGCTTTAGCTCGAGCTCGGACACTTTTCCAAAGCCTGTTGCAAAAATGAAACATCAGTTGGTAGGCCCAATCAACACCTATTGTGAAACTTCAATACTCATGGCAAGGTCTAGTATAGATCAACCTAGAGCATTTCTCTAACACCCATTGTAAAGCGACAACGCCCGTTGTGAGATTCAGAAGGCTTTGGTTATTCGTTGTATTCATTCAATATTCATTGTTCATCCTACAATGCCTACTGAATGGTCCAATGCCTGTGGTGATGTCTAGAATGCATAGCTCATTTCATGCCAATTGTCCAATGCCTATTACGAGTTATCCAATGCCCATTGAATGTTCACAATGCCTATTTGAAATCTCACAATGCTCATTGAATGTTCATAACTATAGCTTTTATACAAAAAACAATTGGGGTCACATATCCTCCAAGCATTCATACCATTCTCCCCCAACATTCTCTCCCTAAAGGATACAAAAACACTAAAATACAAACATTATAGTTGCTCTTAGTTTTGTTATAGTTTTGTTATCATTCAAAACACATCATTCATAGTAGAGGAATGAGTCCAATGTCTTGGGGTCACCTATTCTCCAAACATTTTTTCTTTAGTATTCACAACATTTATATGCACGACCATGCACCCTTGTCCATCAAAAACACTAAAATCCACTGAGAATGCATGACATCGATGTATGGCCATGTGTTTTTAAAAATCCACACTTATATCGTCGTGGCTTTCCTCTTTTTTTCACTTTTCTCTTAAAAATCCTAGACATAACTGTGCGCCCCTCTTTTTCCATCACTAGCCCAACCTTTCCCCTACCAAAACTCTTCCAAAATGCTTCCATCCACTCTTAAATTTGACTCTAATTACGTTTAAGAGGGTCAAATCCATAGAAAGAAAAAACATGGATCTTTAAGTATGAATCCTCCTTCTCTTAGGGCCTTCCAATTTTTGGTCAAGATGAGCATATGACAAGGTATGAGGTCCTCTCAAAATGTCCTTTTTTCCTTAATAAGTTCATAGATATAGAAGCCCTAACAAATGTGGGATTGCTTAATGAGATCAATGAACTCATTAAGATTCTTCAATAGGAAAGATTTATTGACCTCTATACCTTCTCATATAAAATGTTAAGCCTAGAATTCTTAGCTAGCTTATATGTGGAAACTAAGAGGATGGAGGAGAAGGGGTTTACCCTTTTAGCACCATTACCTTTGAATTGCTCAACAAGCCTTATACAATCCCATTGAGTGAGGTTGCTAGAGCTTTTCAACTTATAAATGAAAGGTATATTGATTTTCTAAAAAATTTTGATAACTAAGTGGTTTGTATCTCTTTAGGTAGGCAAACCATTATGAGACGAGGGAAAGGTTTCAAGAATTTGGGAGTCATCTTTGTATTATATGCATCATTTACTTTCATATTTAGTTATGGGTAGAGGTGAGAGCAACAGGGTGTTCAACAGTATTAAGTTGTTATTTTTGTGGTGTATAAAGTTCGACCATCCTATCAACATCATTGGTGGATTGTATACCACATAAATGTGGTTTCTAAGAAGGATTTAGGAGGTATTTTCATAAGTGTTTTTGTGACAATTCTTGCGCACTTCCTATGTTTATAACCCTTCTTCCAATGCTTATCTCACCAAGGCCAAGGGTCCTACCTTCTATCATATGAAAATATGCTTCACATTGACCTTATGGAGAAAAATGATGACAAATATGTGTTAATCCAAAATGCATAAGAAGAGGGTGATAAGGAGGAGGTTGATGAGCCACGAAATGCTCCTATAGGGGAAACCCTTTCCCATGTTCCCCTCCACCATCTTTAGGCCACTTAGAGGACATTTTAGCTCAAATGAAGCCCTAATTAGAGCATATAGACCATCACCAAGCTATTTTGAGGATGAAATGTGTACTCGACTCACAGTATTGGATACTCGCATGATGGATATGGATGGGAGATTTTAAGTCTATTTTGGACATTTTGGCTTTCTTCCACATCTATCTTTGGCAAATTGATCATCCTATCTTACTTTTTATGTATTTTGTTATGTTTGTCACTTTTCTTCTTCTATTTTCTAATGTTTAAACCTTATGTCATGTTTAGGATTCGCTGTTCTTAGTACATTATGTTATTTTGTTTTGCTTTTGTATTGGACACTTGTGATTAGAGCTTTTGCTCTTATTTATATGTTTAATGTTCATATGTGCCATTACATCAATTATGGCTATTATTGTCTTATGGCACTTTTTGTATATTCTTGCACCTCTAATGAATGGCAATTGTGTTGGATTTTTTTTTTTTTAGCTTTTATTTGTTATGACAGGATCTTCATTCTTCTCCTCTTTACCTTTAAAGAGGAAATCCCTCTCACTTTATTCTATTTCTATACCTTTGACCATTGAGGATAATAATTCTTAAGTTCAATGGGATTTCATTTGCTTTCATTTGGTTTCACTTATTCACTCTTATTGAATTTATGCTTACAATTGATATTGATTTGCTTTTATGTCTTTGAGCAATTTCTTGTTAAGTTTGATGGTAAATTTAACAATTTTATTAGTTAGTTTTGGTTTGGGGTTTTAATGTGTACAATTGATGAAGAAACTTTCATAAACATTGTTGGATTCAATTAGGTAAATTCCCTTATGATAACAATTTGAGCTTAACTATCATGTTTTTATTCAAAAATTGGATAGACAAAATAGAACAAATTATGCACACTTGGCAAAATAGGAATTTCTACATAAGATGTTTCAATCATACCATTTTAGGCTAAAGGAAACCTCTACCATATGCTAAAACAAACTAAGATGTCTTTTAAGGCAAAATCCTAGAACTTTGCAATTTTAAGGAAATAATTAAAGTATTCTTTGATTTCCCTATTATTTTTCGTCCATAGCCTTTTAGGAATTAACCCTTCCTACCCCTTTAAGCTATAATAAATACTCACTTGTGAGTATAATAAGCCTTTTCTTTCTTTAACCCATAACCTTCATTATAGCCATATAGCCTAAATGAGTTTTTACCTCCCCTATCAAGAGAATAGAATTAGGTATATCTAAATGAACATTTAGAGCTTACAAATTGTTACAATGGGCACTATAGAAACCAATTCAAGTTTAGGGGTGGTAAAGTGATAACATGATATGTTACTCATTCATGAAGATATTATCATTCAAGTTCATTCAAAAAAAAAAAAGAAGTATCAAAAAGAAAAATGAAATGAAAAATGAAAAGAAAAGGAAGAATAAGCAAAAGAAGCCAAAAGAAGGAAAGCAATCCACTAAGGGGATGAGAAAGGGGATGAAGGGGATGTTAGGGATGCTTTATAAAGGATAGATATGAGTAATTCACATGTAGTGATCTATCACACTTCACATTATTGATATAACCAATATCCAAACAAAACTTCTTATTTTGGGCTTGACCACTTATTGGTAGCTTCAACCCTAAGCCCTACATTACAAGCTAATAAAGACCTCATGATCTTTAAGGTTGTTAAGCTCTACATTAGTGGACAAAAGTATATCAGCCTTGCCTATGGTCATATGAGATTCCTCAAAATTGAGGTATTAATTTGTGTATGAAAGAGGCTAAATAGTAAATGAACTATGATGCCATGTCACAAACACACACTATATTGTGTTTGATCAATTGTGAATTAGGTATGACTAGTTTAGAACTCATTATTATCATAAGTACAATTGCCTAATTAATGAAAATCATGGTTATCACTAAGATAAATCTTCTTTTTGAAACCTTAAAACCATGAAAGTTGTTAAATTTTGGATTGGTGAAAAAGATAATTGTTTGAGGACAAGCAATAGTTCAAGTTTGGGGGAATTTGTTCAGCATCATAATTCACATATTTCAAAGTTCAATTCTCGCTTAAAATCATGAATTATCACTTAATTTCTCACATAAATAGACCTAATGCATGATAATTGATGTTCTATAGGCTCAGAGTGAAGAAAAGCAAAGTTCAAATGAAAAAGAAAAAGTGTATAACCATGCGGCTTAAGCACATGGTGATGTGCCTCAACAACCCAAAAGAACCAGAGGAGAACAAAAACACATGACCTCAAAGCATAGTTATACACCCTATAGAGAGGGCATGCAACAGAGGTTATCGTTGCAAAGCATAGTTGTGCTTCGATAAGGCATGGTCATGTGCTTCATTAAACCCTAAAAAGAAGAAAAAGATCCTCAAGATATCCCTTTCTATTCCTTAAGCCCAAACTTCCTTTTTAAAAGGCACAATGAAAGCATTATTTAAAGAGGAAAATAATATAGAATTAGGGGACAAAAAATTTGACAAATAATTGAAACAAACCAACAAAGTTCTTAAGGATTCTTTTAAGGAGTTTAGAGAGAGAAGGCGCAAGTAATCAAGGAAGTTCAAAAACAAGTCAATGGTTATTCTTAGGATTGAATTGATTATTATATCTTCTTCTTCTTTTTTTTATTACGAATTGAAATTCTTGAAGCTAGGGTTATAAATGGATCTTGTATGGCTATATATTGGATTTTCTTAATCTAAATCTTTTGGTTTCATCCATTCTACATGTTAGTAATTGTTGAATGATTATTATTATTAATTGACTAGCCATTTATCATAGTTAGTTTTGTGAATCAACTATCAAGTTATGCTTTTCTTGAGTTGAGAAACCTTAATAAGCATTGTTATCTCTAAAGTCTTGTTTGGTGAGATGATTGCATGATGTTTGGCTTTTTGTTGAGAGATTGCTAGCTTAACATGCTTTTGTATGTCGATTGATACTCGAGAGAGATTGATTAATCACCTTAATGGCTTGATAGTAGCATTTGATGAATGAACCAACTAGATGAAGATTAGGAATCCTTTAGAAATCACCAAGTGAAATTGAAACCCTGTAATAAAGGTAGAACTAACATGCAATGAATAAGGACCAAAACTCATAATGATACAAGGACCTTAAATCATATGAAATTTTAATATTACCATAATGGATATGGCATATTCCATAAAGTATTATAGAGATCTTCCTTTTTTTTTTTCTTTTAAATACCAACCCATATAAACTTTCTGAAGTTAGACCCAAATCAAGCTAGTAACACACGATTTGATAAGGGATACAAACTGATATAAGGATTACATGTTTGTCTTACATAATTTGATTATGTGATGCTTAAAAGAAGCATAGTGTAATTTTATAATATATTATATGGAGTTATTGGAAATTCATGTACATCATTTTAAGCTAAAATGTTAATCTCAAAAGTAACTACCAATCTTTAAAGGAACTAGTTCTTCAAAGGAAATAGTAAGAGTGTAGATAAAACCTGAAATAGTTTAAGTATTATAAACTAATAAGCATATGGACCTAATTGCTTTAGGCAAATGTATTAGATGTGCAATAATAAGCATGGTGAACATAAATCCTTAAGTAAATGCAATTTATGTCATGAACTAGAAACTTGATATGTATCAATTTAGAGTTGAAATGATATAGTCATCATTTGATGAGATGCCTTATGAGCAATGAATATGTGATTTTGATTCTTAGCTCAAATATGATCATGCTAAGTCATTATAAAGGTAAAAGCTTATGAAACAAGTGTCGTATAAGAACCTTATACCCACGCTTAAATTTTATAAGTATTTATGAATTTATGAAAATCTTAAGAAATTGATACATTCATATTAATGATGTAATCAAATGGTTTGATTTTATTAATGATGGATGAATCTTATATTTATTATGTAGTTGGTGGGAGCAGTTTATTTTCAAAAAATTATATGTTGAGAACATTTTAAATATGAGAAAATAAAGTACAATTATACAAATTTATAGAGATTTGTTAGTATAAGAAATCAACTAACCATGGATATGAAAGAAACAACCTACAAATTAGGAGCTTGTGTATCTACACTGATAGATCTTGATGGTTACAGTTTCTAATTCATTTTTTAAAGATAAAGAGCTAAAATAGTTTAGCAAATAAAATGTAAAGAAAAGTTATTTTTATAAAGGTTTTGAATCAATCTCTCAAGAGAGTCTTTCATGTGGGATGTAAGCCTTGAATCATTATCTTATGAAGATTAGAGATGGACCACAATTATGAGATATTAATACGTATATTGACAGTATTCCTTATTGGAATGGGTCCAAGCTAAGATAAGATTATCATTCTAGAACCAAGTTTTAAGTACGATTCTTTTCTTTAAGGCGGCAAAAGGAGAAAATTTAGATCAAGTAGTTCATCATAAAATGAATAATAGTCTAGATCTAAGTCTTATTGAATAATAATAAACTATTGTAATAAAGTAGCCATTATTAGGGCTAAAAAGATCTCATGATTTATCTGTATTATTGAGATAATAAATAGAGGATATGAGTAATAAGTAATCCATGATAAAGGATCTTTTACAATCACTCTTGTTAAAGTCTTACCCCAGCAAGATCATTATTAGATGGATGATGTATGGATGATGTATCAGATACATGAGATGATTGATTCTAATGTAAGTGGGAGATTATTGGTATATGCCTTTGAGCCAATATATTGGTAGCTCATATACTAGACAATATTCATATAATGTGTTAAATATTTTAAAGGCTCATTCATTTTTCTTTATTAGTCATTTAATTTATTTAAATAATACTTAAAATGAAGAATATGGAATTTACATACTTTACAAAGATAGCTTGGGATATTTACTGAATCAAAGTATTACTCTAATATTCATGGTCAATGTACTATGAAGACTAGACATTGATAGTGCTATTTAAACTAGTACATGCATGTTCTTTCCTTAAAAGTTAAAGAAACTATTAATCCCACAAGTAGAAGTATGTAAGATACTTGGGACATGCATGTAGATGCTTATTAGAGAATAAGTTAATTGAATAGCCTGCAAAGAATAGCCATATGAAATAATGTCTATGAGTACCTATATTACATTTATGTTATTCCCTAAGAGATTCTAAAGAAAAGTTTTTGTAAATGTAGATGAGATATTCATATCCATGAGTTTTATAAGGACATAAACATATATTAGTATCTTACAAGTAATATATTAATATATTTATGAATGTAACCTTTGAAAGTACATAGGTATAATAATGCTATGCTAATAGCAATTTTCCCTACTCTCTTGAAAAATAATAAGGAAGGACGCTCAATGTAACATAAGTATAAAAAGGCTAGATTAGTAGCCAAAAGCTATAACCAAGAGAAGGTATTAGTTATGATGAAACCTTTGCCTCAATTTTGTTTGGTAGGTTTGATTTTTGTTAACATTTATGCTTGGTTTTTAAATTATTAATAAACAACATAATGATTTTTGAGTAATTTATGTTTCATTTTTAATAAAATATATTGTGTGTTTTGTTATATTATTTTGTTAGCTTGGTTTATTTTTGTGATATTTTAATTAAATTATGTCAGGTATAATTAAAGCATATTTTAGTTTGATATGTAGGTATAAATGGAATATTAATTAGGTGTAGTTTGTTAAATTAAATTATTATTAAGTGTAGTTTGTTAAACTACATTATGAGTAATAATTAGATATATTTAATAGTTATATTTTGTTACTACATTATTTCAATTATATTACAATTTAAATAGATTAACTAAAGAATATATATAAAGGACTTGTATAATTTTTAATATTCAATGGGCAAATTTAGAGTAGTCAAATTAATTAAATTTGGCTAGTATGATTTAGTTTATTTTGAAGTAGATAAAAATTTTCACTACTTAACAATCTTAGAGCATGTTTGGTATATAAGAAAAAATGAAAATAGAATAGGATTTTATCTATTTTCATATGTAGTACCTTAATTAACTTCAAATATTTAAGAACGAGATTCCAAAAATTTAAAATCTCACTATTTTTCTTATTATATGAATATACTAAACCAAAACATTAAAATCCAAAAACACTCACCTTAAAATAAGATTCCATTTCTCATTTCTTAACGTAATCAAACATGTTATTATTTTATTATTTAGATTTAAAAGTTGTTATATTGTAATGCAATTAAGAATCTTAGCCCATGTTTTATAATTCATAAAATAATTAAAACGTGAAGATTCATCACTTTAAAAAGTTTATTCTATAATGCTTTTTCTGTTCAACACTACTTTTGATAAAGTTAAAAACTTACTTTTGGAAGTTGAGGCTTAAAACAATTCATCATTCCTACAATTAAGAAAATATTTACTACCACCAAGAATTTGGTTTTAACTAGTTTGAAGAAGCAAATAAATTGCTAGTTGCTCCTTTGGCTCCACTTTTATTGAGTCAATCTCAAATTTGCATGACCTTAGATAGCAAATTCAACCTAGTTCAAATATTATAATATTTAAGTAACTCAAATGGAATTATCTAAATGAATCAAACTCGAGTTTAAGTCACGAGTTTTCTACTCCAATCAAAACCTATACTTTCTTTGTCTTTTTAAACCAAGGTGTTGGTGAATATGCTAATTTAAAGAATTTATAATTATATTTCCAATAATGTGTTGCATAAAGGGACCAGCGAGTTTCAAGATATTATTCTCTTGTGCACTAAACAAGTTGGTAAGATTAGTATAGCATTCATCATTTTTTTTGTTTTTTTTTGCGGAAAATGTCCTATAGAATTTTTAAAAAATAATAAAAAAAAAGAGGCCTATTTAATATGCTCAATCTTAATGTATATTCCCCCCTTTAATTTGCTCGTTGGTTATTATGCCATAAATTAAATTTATAGTTTTGTATAATGATAGTTGATTATCATTTATGTGATTTGATTATAATTGTAATAAATAAATTTTTCAAAAGAAAAGTTCTCGTTCTTGCAACTGGCTTCACCTCTGACTCGACTCGATTACATCCATGCCGAATGAGGTTTGGTTTCCAGGACTCATGACGAAGTGACCCTTGAGAAAAAATAAAGTACGAATGTTCTTATCACTGTTCTTTCCACTTCACATTATATTATCCCAGTTATTGTTCAAGCACAGATTGCCCACTGATGTACCAGGAACCAATACCGATGCTTTTATATTGAGTTGCTCATAATATATTTACATGAATAATCCTATAGACGGAAACCAAGAATAATGTAAAAGGATCTTATTCTGAGCAAGAAAACCTAACAAACCCATGCACGCTAGTTGACATACCCAAATTGGACCAGACTTCAATGAACAATTGTTTCACCTTTAAAAAAATCTGGGGAATATGATCTCATGATCATGCCGAGGAATCAGACGGAAGACTCATCATTAAATGCTTTGCTGCGAGAACTGAAACAGCCAGCCAATCAGATGTCTGCCAAGCTTTTTATCCACGGGATAATACCAACTTCTATGGGCAAAATGGGTAACTACACGATCAGGAATGTTTGGTACAAGTGTTGCTTATGACTACTATTCCAGTGTAATTTGACCAATAATTGTGGCCTAACAAGCCTCTCCTCTTTTGGCCCATCGTCATCATAGAAATCTCGGTACATGCCGTCAGCAGAAGGGTAAACGTGCATCATCCTTTGCCTGAGCAACTAAATTCCCCAAATGCCAGCAGAATTCCAATATGAAATGACGTGGAAACAGTGAGAAGAAGACTCCACTGAAGAAAATTTAGCCTGGCAGATGTCCTAAGAGTATTTCAGCCGACACAATTACATTCTTCACACAATGAAAAAACAGGCCAGTCTGTCGAGACATCTTCAACAAAATCTCCAATGTCCTGATGCAGTGAACCGATTGCCCTTACATGCAATTTCGGTCAAGACACTTCACTGCAGTGGCGATTCTCAAAGGGAGCAAAAAATGTGGTACCAAGCAAATCTAAGCTCATAATATGCCATTCAAAACTCTCTGATAATAGTCATACTGCCGTGTCCTCCAAGCATCTAGGCTGCTGCTGATAAGAGAGAGCACCAGGGAGACACATTGCTGCTAGAAAGTAACAGACTATATAATGACAACTGTAGCAGTAAAATTTTGTGGCGAATGATATTAAACGGGACTTAGATCTTACCTCTTCTGTCAAACTCAGATGGAATCGTTTTCTTAGGTTCTGTATTGTCCGTGGACCACCTTTAAAGCAAGGGAAACCAGAATCCTGATCCAACATATTGCACCAAAAGTTCTACTAAGCAACAAAACAATAATTAAAGCAGACAATTGAGTGCTCTCTAATCGTTGCCATGTATAAAATAAAAAATGCCTCTTATCATCTTCAAGAATGTTTCTTGCTTCTTTCTTTTTCTCATTTTTACTTTATACCTTTTATTAACTGCAAGTTATTTTTCCATTTGCATATTCTTCTTTCCCTTTTCTTCATTACCCTTTCATACTAGCAATGACCAATGACTGGTCTTAAATAAATACTTTTATTCAACACCAAATATAAAGGGTAAATAACACTTAAAATGTGGACTCTCTACAGTACCCCTAATGTTTATTTATTTCTATGTTAAGTTGATGAATATGGTATAAAAATTAAATATAACAAACAAAATACCACTCAATATCGGATCCTTTAACTCCTACTGTGTAACTTTTTCTTCTTATAAATGTTCATTAAAAAAAAAAATCAATGAATAAGAAAAAGAACAAATATTTTTAAAACTTTTCTCAAGGAAAAAATGCTGGAAATGACAATCCCACTTCACTGATAGACAAAAACGAAGGGCCATGTATACAAAGGGTAAACCAAAACAAAACGACCTAAGCCATTTCGGTGGTGGACCCAACGGAAGAAGCCCACAACTCAAGGAAGCTCAAATCAAGTGGTGATGAAGTTGAACACTCCAAAGTCAAGCTGGTAGCCCATAGAGCAATTGGAAATGAGCCCAACCAGTGAAGTTGATGGGACCAAAAATTTTGTGAAAAAATAATTTAGAATTGGCTTATTGGTAAAAGAAAATTCAAACTTTCACGTTTTTTGACGATTATATCCAATTCTTTTAAAAAAGCCTATATGTTGAAATACTAACAGGACCATTTGTCTTTGTGCAAACATAAAATTACATTAAAAAATTTTTAAAAAAAAACAACTCAAAAGAATTTGCATTTCTGCCCCCAAAACAACACGACTTAAAAGCCAATGATGATCTTTTTATTGGGCTATGGCCCATATGTAAATTCCTATATTTTAAAATACTAAAAAGGACAATTTGTCTTTGTTGCAAACATAAAATTACATTAATAAAATTAAATTTGGAAATATGATACTAAAAATTAAAAAAATGAAAAATATAAAAGAAAAATAAAAATAAATTAATAAGATTTCAAAATATACTATTACATATTAAAGATGTATTACTTTATCAACATCAAACACTTCTGCCAATGAAGTCTAATCTAGTTGGTTTCCTTCCATTACCTAGAATTGTCAGAACTAAGAGGTATCGAGTTCAATTTCATCTTCCATCAATACGGTGGGAATTTCACACTTTTTTTATTAGAGTTAAAAATAGAAAACTCTACTACCCCTCATTCTGTAAGCACTTACTGATATTTTAATTTTCATTAAGTATTATATATCCTATTTCAGTTATTTGATATGACCACTAAATGACAATTATAAAAATTATCTAATGATATAAAAAGAAAAATACAAGAAAACTTTCAATTCTTTCATATAAAATTTATCACGTATTAACTCTTACACTAAGAAGTTCGCAACAGTAGATATTGCTTGTTAACTAACTAAACACTAATTAAAGAACCATATGGATAACCTAAACACGTACATATGACTATTGATTGAGGCCAAGTTTTCTTGACTAGAGAAGAATGGAGGCTAACCAAATTCTATATGCTACTCTAATAGTGGCAAGGTAACCAAGAAGCAAAGCCAACAGCCAATACAGAAAGACAAGTGACAGATCCAAAAGCTATATCAACAACTAATATAAGGAGTACGACAAGTAGCACAATCTAGAGCATATTTTTCCTAGGCACTTAGCATTAATACATATTAAAAGCAGGCATTCTCATGATTCAAAAACCATGAGTCCCCATTTAATATTAGTCTATTAGGAGTTCTTCAAGAAACCGGAGCATTAGGCTTTCAACTAAAGGGATAATTAACTGCTAGGGCCAGGATAATTACTTCTCAACCAGAAACTGTTACCCCAAATCCATCCACTTATCCCTTTCCCCATAACATCCCTTCCACAAATCTCAACCTGCCACCAACTGCTGCTGCTACTGCTGATACTACTACTACTACTACTACTAGTCGTAATCCCTGCAATGTATCAGGGCTGGTCAACTCTATAAAGATTTTTTTTATTGATAACCAACACCGCTAAAGTTCTGAGATAATATGCAATCACAATGTAATTTTTAAATAAATCCCGTTCCATTTGAACTAGTTTCCACCCTATCTATGAGGAACAGATAACCAATTAGAGTACATTAGGGAAAATCATCATCACTGCAGGTTATTTAGTGTCACCCGATCATTTCTTTGACCCACTTATTTGTTTTTTTGACTTTATGTAACCAAAGATTGCATCCAAAAGTGCACCATTTAACCTACTAGAAAACCTCATCAAGTCATGATGTTAACCCCCATGGGCCAGAATATTGCATCCTCTTAATGGGAAGGGGAAAGAAAGGAGACAAAAACATGAACTGGTACAAAATAAATGTGTGTGTGTTGTGTTGACATGTGTAGTTGAAGATGAGTTGGAATTACTGGTGCTACCTGCAACATCTCAACAAGAAGAATAATGCGCTCTGCATGCTTACGACATGTTAAGAAACCTTGAATGCATAAAACCTGAATTTGATGGGTAAAACCATTAGAAATAATAATTCCATAGACTGCTAAGAGCCAACAAGGTTCAGTAAAATAAAAAGAAAATTTATCTGTACTTTAAAATAGTCAAAGAACTCGCTTGGAACTCCCTCAGCATCAGAATCCATGACCTAGAGCAATCATGGAAGTTCCCATCAAATAGGATCCAAAGCAAAATTTAAAATCAATTCAGGATACTAAAATAACAGCATTTAATGAGCTTGGGGAACAAATGAAATTGGGAAAAAATAGTTAGAAATATATATCGGACATAGCAGAAATCATAAACTATTACCTCAAGAAGTTCTCGGGTTAATTTGAAGGGTGCACTCTCAAAATTAACACCACCAGGTGAATTGGAGAGCATGAATCCAAAATCAATGTGTATAATATGACCCTCTTCATCCAATAAAAGGTTTCCATTGTGCCTATCCTTCACCTGAAAACAGGTTTGTTGTCATTAAAATTTAATGAGTTTGCCAGTTGGACAGCAGTATCAAATAGAAGAGAAGACTATAGGCTATCAAATAATGTCTTTCTTAAGAGCACAAAAGTGTAAACTGGAAGAATCAGACAAGTTGTTCCTTAAGTTCAAGGAGTAATTGGCCAGTATTATCAAATAGAGTGTAGTCTACATATGAGCAACAAATAGTAGAATATGCCATTGCAGCTTCCTGATAGAAGAGCATGACTTACAGGATGTACAAACATAAACCAATTTATACACAAACCTGGCAAGACTCTTATACATGACTGACTCAGTTAATTATTTAAGGTTGTCAAAATACCGGTACTTTTACTAAATGGAGGAGAAAGAGAGAATGTGCCATACCTGTAGCAGGTAGCACACTAGAGAATATCCAGCCATACTTTCAACAAAGTTCCTCTGAAGATTAATGAAAAGCTCAATTAACAGATTAATCAATAAAGCATCCACTACAATTAGAGAAAATAATTAATATGGAAAGCAAGAAACATAACAAAAGATTCAAATAAAACTTAACATTTTCCCCAATCTAAAATAATAATCAACACACGTACACATTGTTGAGTTATTTGTTCAATCAGTTTAGAGCTGGCAATCAGACGGGGCCAAGTTATTTTTTAGATCAGGTTCATCATTTGTGAATCACAACTCCAACCTTTTGCCTTCAAAATACGGCAAGGAATTATTTAGATAACAGCTTCAATTTGAATGTATTAAATTAAAAACAAAGGATATAGTTTGAAAATAGAATACATTCCAAGTATATTTTTCAATTTAAAAAATGTAATTCTAATTTGATCCAAAATTACAGTAATAGTTAAACAATAATAAAGTTATAAACATAAGTATTGATCGGAACTTGTAATTTTTAAAATGAATATAAAAATTTCCATTCACAAAATTCATTGAATAACATGCGTGTGAATGAGTTTTTTTTTTTTTTTTTTTTTTTTTTTTTTTTTAAAATGTAAATGTCGT
>CATIWR010157466.1:0-14852 GCA_949677035.1 Omphalea diandra
GGGGGGGGGGGGGGGGGTGGGGGGGGGGGGGGGGGGGGGGGGGGGGAAGACCCCCCCCCCCCCCCCCAACCAAACCCAAAACCCCCCCCGCCCACACCCCCCCCCCCCCCCCACCCCCCCCCCCCGCCCCCCCCCCCCCCACCCCCCACACCCATACCCCATCCCCCAACCCCCCCCCCCCATAACCCCCACACCCCCCCTAAGCCCCACCCCACCCCCCCCCCCACCCCCCCCCCCCCCCCCCCCCCCCCACCCACCCCCCAACCCACCACCCCCAAACCACCCCCCCACCAACCCACCCCCCCACCCCCCCCCCCCACCCCCCCCCCCCCCCCCCCCCCCCCCCCCCCCCCCCCCCCCCCACCCCCCCCCCCCCCCCCCCCCCCCCCCCCCCCCCCCCCCCCCCCCCCCCCCCCCCCCCCCCCCCCCCCCCCCCCCGCCCGCCCCCCCCCCCCCCCAGATTAAGCTCTTCTAAGAACTTGAAGCTTTGGCTTCAACCTTAGAGGAATAAAGTAAATCTAAAAACACTCATTCATAATAAAGTAAAATGTATAGGAGAAACAGAGAAATGATATACAATGTTCATAAAGGTTTGGCATACAATCTTTGCTAATGTCTTCTCTTCAAGCTGACCCTTAAGAGTTTCATTAAACTTTCCCTTTTACTAAGTTTAAGGCAACTTATACACTCCTTGTTTTGGGCTCAAAAGTGAACATCCACCTTGGTATTTTTTTTTAGCTTAATACTAGCCTAAGATACCCTTATAGAGATTTACTCTAGCAAATACCTAAGTCTCTCACTAGGTAAGACTTAAAATTTAGTGCTTAAGAAATATCTTACTCCCACTTAATACGTTAATCCCCTAAGCTCAAACACTTAAAATACTATAATTGCTCTCGAAAGCCTTTTACACTTTGAACAAAATAGTTCTTTACCACTTCTTAACCTTTAAAAGTTTTGTTTGAACTCCTTATATAAGATGGATGTCTAAAAACTAGTCATTAGGCATAAAACTCACTTTTTGAATACAAAAGGTAGTTGCTACTATTCTAATAGGCATTTTGTATGCTTATGCAACCACTACATTTTTGCTTTTTAGGACATTCAACACTTGGCCTTGCTTGGGTCTTCAAGCTTTATACATAAGTGTTCCACCAAGTCATTCCATAGAGCTTCTAAGTTGTTCTCAATTCTAAATGATTTGGTTATTTAACCTCCATTTGCACAGCTCATTCCATTTTTGCATGACCATTCTATGCAACTTCACTTCTTTTTTGAATAGGCATGTAGCCACTTAACAAGCATTTTGGCTTCAACTTGCTTGAACTTTAGACACTTAGTTTTATTTGGACCTTACGAACACTTTTAACTTTGAAAAAAGCAAGTTATAACATATAAAAACACTTAGATCCAAGTAAGAACTTCTTAAAATTCTATCATATCAACATTAAAAATCATTTAAACTATATTTTAGGCATTTAAAGCCCAACTCAACCTTAAGGTGAACAATTGATGATGAGTTTATATCTCTTCAAACTCTTCATTTTATGAAAAATAAAAAATAAATCTAGCAAAAGGATGTTATTTGATCTTAAGCTAGATATGAACAAGGCTATGATATAGTAGAATGAGGTTCTAAAAATTATTTTAGAGCATATTAATTTTTCTTTAAATTCCATTGACCTGATTATGAGTTATATAATATATTTTTTTGATGCTTTCCTTATTAATGGGATATCAAAAGTAATTATCAGACTAAACATGAGTTCAAGTAAAAAGATCCCATTTTACCTTATTTATTTTAACTATACCCAAAGGTTTTATTAACTATCATTCAAAGGGTTATATAGTACAATCTTAAATGTAATTTATGTTACTGATGACAATGAAAGATGATACTATTAGTCATAGTCCTAATAAGAGGGTGAATAAATTATTATTATTACTATTATTATTTATTTATTTATTTATTTATTTTACTATACATTCTTCTAATATCACAATGAAATGACATAAATAGAGGTGGTAAACATGTCAAATCAAAAAGTTTTAGAATGAAACTTTGAGTCATATCATTTTGGATCTAGTCATAAGGTTAAGGAGCATAAAGAATTTAGATTATTTTTGAATTTTGGATAAATCAGATCGTTCACTCACTACTACAATATTACTATACCAATGAAAAATTTCGTTAATAAATACAAAAATTTTATCAATAAAGAAAATTGCTAATGGAATACCAATCGAGAGTAGCAATTGTGAAATATATTGCTAATGGAATACCAATCGAGAGTAGCAATTGTGAAATATATTACGACCTAAATTTCTAGTTGTGTCGGCACTAAGGAACAAAAAGGCTTAAGGTCTAAAACTCGTAGCAAACATAATTTGACTCATGGAAAGGCCCAGTATGCCTTTTCGTTACATCACTCTGATATTAAAAATCTTGAAGTTCCATTGATATCATCTTGAATTCTAAGGAATAAATTAATGGGAGTTAATCTCAAACATTTCTCAAAATATAATATTTTTCTTTTTTTCCTTTTTTACTCTTCTTTCCTTTCTTTCATGATATAAATCAGATATATAATAAGCTCCCATAAAACTGTCCTTAGAATTAAGTTGTTCATTTTTAAGCTCTTGTAGTTCTAGTTTTTACATATCATGGACATTACAATAAAATCCTTCACATATAATCTCAATACATTAACTATCTTAATCATTAATGTTTAACTCTTATTTATAAAAACTCATTCTAAACAACTATAACATATTTAAAGACATTTAATGGAGATATCTAAGAATATAAAATACATAATAATCATATTTCTTCGTTATACACATAATCCTCATTAACATTTATAGATAGTGACTTAGGCAACTATGGGAAATAATGTAGTGGCTTAACACATACATGACACATAACTTAAGCCTTTATCCTCAAACATAAATCTATGCATAAATCCTATGGTTACCCTAAAAAACACTTGTGCCTGTAGAGGAGTGAGTTCATTGTGAAAAACTCAATAAGTAATTTTATATATCGATAATGCATGCTTACACGCCTTATCACCAATGCATCTCTAACTACATGACATATTATCTACATACAACCTTTACGTAACATGTCATTAAACATTTGGATAGTCAAGTCTATGAAATCCCTACTTGGTTTACTTTTCTTTTTTACAAAAGAGAGTTGCCTCACCAGTTGTGCACTCGTGGGAGAGTTGTCTCACTAGTCGCGCCTTTACTTATCTTTTACATGGGAGAGTTTCATCACCAGCCGTGTCATTCATGTATACATCTTATTCATTACATAGAGGTTATAATCCTTGCATAGTTAGCTATAACTCTTTGGATTCCCATTTCTTCCCTAAACTATCCTCACATCATATGACATTTATATAAACATTTATAACACAACATATCATATCATTTCATATAAATACATATGGCTATTTTATTAACATAATTTGACCTATTATTACGCATATATAAAACTATAATGAATGTATGCAATGGACATTAAAAAACTATGATAAAACCCCTCACTTGATATTATTAATTCATATTTGCTTAACTTTTCCTTATCTTTGATCCTTAAAGTCATATACACAGAAATATATAAATAAATCAATATTAATATAATAAAATATTAAAAAAATAAAGAATTGTCTAAAATCATCCATAAAATATGTACTATGCATAAAAATAAACTATTATTAACCAAAAAACCCATAAGAACATTAAATCTTAACTTTTCCTAAACATACAATTTAGTCCAAAAATGCAATTAACCTTAGTTTATATAAAATTAGCTTTATTTCCTCCATCAATAATTTATCTAAAATTATTTTATATCCATATAATTCATTTCTTAGCAATAAAACTCACATGAACATCAATTTTATATTTTTGGATCCTTAAAAATCAATAAAAAATCATAAAATCTTACCAGGATATCCAAAATTTATGAAACTTAAATTATCGTAATAAGAGCAATTAATATGATTTTTTTATATTAATTTCTTCTCGTGTTTATCAAACCATCACTAGACCACTATGTATGGTAGCTAGAGTTTACCATTGGTGGTTGTTAGAAAAACAGTAAAAGCCATCTTGTAAATCTTTCTGCCAAGTGTCTATCGGAACTAAGAATGTCGTCATACAAATTACCGTTTGTTTAAACTTGATAAAAAATAAAAGTTTGACTGAAAATTTGACTAACTATTAATTTGCCTTTCAACCTCCTTTTAAGCCAAATTGGGTATCAATAGAGAACTTATAAAAGAGTTATCCGTAAAAACTTGAATCACCTAAAATGGATCTCTGATTAGAAAGTTATGTGCTAACTGCACACCCAAAATGATATTGTTTTGGCACAGGTCAACCATTTTCTCTCTCTTAGGTTTAGTGTGGTGCGCTCCTTTAGATTTGTTCTCTTTTCTTTTCTTTGATTCCTTGCACTATTTTAGCCACACACATAATATTTTCCTTTTTGATTTTGGCCAACCACATTTTGGTTGACCAAATCGACTTACTTTACTTCTTTTTTTTTTTATTTCTTTTAATTTATTTTTAAAATAATAACAATAAAATAATAAAATTCTCATGATTAAAATCTTACCATATAAAATATTTTAATTTCATAAAACTAAATTCTTTATATATAATTAAATTAATTTTTATAAAATACATAAATTAACTTAAATTAAATTAATTCTCTTAGTTATAAATACAACATCTCACTTAAATAATTAATATTAAATTTACTTACATCACATAATAAATCATCCATAATTAATTATTCCTCATGACATAAAATATATCTTATAAATAATTTAATCTTTCAAAATTAATGAATATTTTTCTTATATAAATAACTTAATTTCTCATAATTAAATACTTTAAATTAAAATAATTCACACAATATCTTAATTAAAGTAACTTATCAATAGCTTAATAAACTTAAATAAATCAATATCTTTAACATTATGTAATTAAATTCCTTAAATATTAAATTCATATAATATTATTAACATTAAAATTACTTAAATCATATACTCATATTAATTTAAATTAATATCTATAAATTTCATAAATCTTAATTAAATTCATACTTAAATAATTAAATTTTTATCTTTAATTCTTAAATTATTAAATATATTTTCTTTATATAAACTATCTCAAAAATATTAAATATCATTGCATACTCATTTTAATTTAATTTCTTAAATATAAAATATTCATTAAACATAACTCTTTAACCATAATTCTTAATCAATATCGTAAACTTAACTAAAATAATTGTCTAATTAATATACAAATATTTTCTCTTTAAAATACTAACATGTACATTACATAATCTCATTAAATATATTAAAATATATTTAATCATCATTAAATTCATAATTATATAAATAAAAATCAGGAGAAAATATAGTTAAAATAGCTCCAGTTACCATAATTTTCTAAAATCGGAGACTAAACCTTAAAAAATGCTCCCCTTTATTTAAAATTCATCCTCAAATTTTCATACTACTATTACATATACCTTAACGTCTCATTTGTGGCCTATCCTTACCGTTCTTGAATAATAAACAATCTAAGTCAACTCATGTCCACTATTAAGGATGATTTAAGTTAGGAAGGAATTAAAATCATTTAAAATGCTTGTATGTAACTATAAATCATTTAAAACATTTATGAGCTTTAAATCTCATTTAAAATATTGGCTTGTCACATTTATGGGAGGCCATTTTACAACCATGATCAAGAAATCCTTGTGGCCTTTTTGAAAACAATCTTTCATTCTCTATTAGGTTTATAGGACAAATATAAGTTAAAACTTTATCTATAATTCTATCTCTTAACTGTAATCTTCTTTTTCTATGCTTATAATGTCATGCACTTTTCCACTCTCCTTTACTATTCCTTTCTCCATTTCATATATCATAATTCCTTAAAATGCCATCAAAATTTCAACAAAGTCTCCTCTATATTTTGAACTAATCCCTTATAAAAAATGAGATATATATAATATGATCACAACCCTCAGGACATCAATCATCAACGTAAACAATCAGTCGCCCATTCGAGGCTACATATCAATCACATCAATCATCTCCATCATATTTTTCCTTTCATATATCATAATATCATCTTTTACTCATCAATCAATTTATTTAAACTTCAATATTATTAACATAAGTCTAAATATACATATCATACAAACAAACATGTCATAATATAATCTTATCATAAAATTATTCTAGTGTTGAGATACATTAAAGAGGAAAGTATAAAAAAATACCATGTGGTTTGCCTTTTTGCATTCAAAGGGTTGTGAACTTTTTTTTTAACAGAGAGATGCCCTATGATTAACATCGTTAACAAAATTTGCTAAATATGCAAAATTTGTCCTTTTTCGTTAACTACTTTTTTTTTAAATTATTTTTTAGGTTTTCAATTTAATTGGTGAAAAAGTCTTTTTGGGGTTTACTAGTGTTGAATGATAATTCCATTACATGTTTGTCTTAAAATTTCAATTTCTCTATTTTTTTTCCTGTTTTCTAATTTTCTTTGCGTCCTATTTTTCATTTTCTTTTTCTTGATAGAAGTTTGTTATTCTTGAAAATTTAAGAATACAACTCTAATTAGTCCTTTTAATTATCGACAAGGAAAGTAAACTATTTTTAGACATCTGTTTTCTAAGTAAAAAGGCTATAAACAGATGGTTAATCAACATAGAAGTTGTACTTGTTTCCTTTGCATTAGAAAAATAAGAATACCTCATGTAAGCACTAGAGCGATTTTCAGGGATGTGCTCGAATTAGTGGAATCTTACTTATGACTCCTACCTTTTATCGATCAATAGAGAATCAAGAGGATGAAGGTCATACGTTGATAATAACCTTAAATTATAGCTTGTGTTTGGACCAATAGGGGATCCTTCAAGCCTAACGCAAGATAAAAGCCCTTTTCTAAATTGAGGTCAATAGAGGACCAAAGCAAGATAATATATTGGTATCATCATCCTTTATAGAGTGTAGAGTCACCAACTTTGGTCGGGATAAGAATCTGGGCAAGAACAAATGCTAAACCTAACTAAGTCATTTAAAAAGCATAATTCATCTTTACCTCATTATAGAATAGGTTCAAAAATTGCATACGACCTGAGGAAGAGGTTAGCTGCCCCAAACCACCCAAATTTAGAGATTCGACCTTTATGCATCTTTGTTTCACTTTTTACTATTTTAACCTTATTATTAGTTACTTTGGTTATCGCTCCTAAGCATGTTTCTAATGCATCTTAATCAAATATATCATCAATGCATCACAACTAAACTCAAAGAAGAGAGGGGGTATGTTCAATGTTAAATAGGGAGGTCATATATATCAAGTAACCATAACCATACATAATCTAAAGCACCATTTCTACATATATGGCCACCTACACACAATGAGGGAAAATAAATTAGTGATCATCAAAGAGATAAAATAATAATCACAAAATGAAATGTACCCAAGTAAGAAGGGCTCACCAAATCTCCTTCAAGTCAAAGGAACCTAGGCATATTCTAAGTCCAATATTAACACATAAATATTAAAATGACAACAATAGCAAACAAAACATAAACACATGGGTCATAAAAGAATGAAACTCATGCAAATACACTTTAGAGGATAGTGAAGGCCTTGGGCAAAGTGTTAACAAATGGGATCTTAGGGTTATTGAGCTCTCCTCTAAAATAGTACTAAGGAGCTAAGTATCCATAAACACACTACTAACCATTTAAAGGGCTAGGATGTTATTAAACTAGGTTGATTTAACCTAAGTCATGAACATCTTTTGATCTTGACAATAGAAATTGATCAATTATAATACTTTCATTAAGTTTTGTTTTGCAGATTATAAGTTAGATTTTTTTTGAAAGTAGGATGAAATTCAAAATCTCTAATAATGTAAAGATCATCCAAATTCACGGTGTATGGTAAATTGCAACTGCGAATCAATCACAAGAAAGGATAAAGCTAGGCCAGAGGAATTTGCAGCTGTTTCATGATCGCAAACCATCTAAAGACTGTAAAGCCTTAGTCACAGAGGAATTCATGGTGAGTGTCGCGCCAAGGTTGCGACTGCGACTTTCATAGTGACAATGGAGGGAACCAAAGCCACAACCACAACGTGCTAAGTGTCTCAGGTGTCCATTGAAAGATAAAAAATTGAGAGGGTAAAAATTCAGTAGCAACCACGACACAAGGAGTTGAAGCTTTCTCATCAAATAAAGGAATTCGCGATCTCAGTCATGCCTAAGACTTAGGTATCTCGGAACTGCGACTTTTGATAGCGGTTAAAATACAAGGGCTATATTTTTCTGGACAACCAATGGAAAACTGACACATGGACTAGCCATTAGACACAGACGAGATTTTTCACTGAAATTTTTAGCTCCATAATGGAAATTGGAAATTCGTGACTGCAAAATAGTAGTAGTAACCACGACTTTCACCTAACAAGCATTTAATACTAAATCTGCTTAACACATCTTGGAGATTTATTGATAGCTTTAGTCCAATGTCTCTTTGGTGGATATGAGCTATAAATACTCCACTAAATAGATGAAATAACAAGAGAATTCATTAATTTGTAACTAATCTCTTGTCAATTTGCTACTCATTCTTTCAATTCTCATTTATGTGTTTGTGATTATTTGGTGTGAGCAATAAACACCATTAGAATAGGTTTTAGTGTGAGCCTTGAAAACACTTGTGATAGGTTTTGGTGTGATCCTTGAAAACACTTGTAAGAGGTTTTTGTGTGAGCCTCAAAAACATAAGGTGTAAGATTGTTGTGTGAGCCGTAAACACAAATTGTAAAAGTTTGGTGTGAGCTTGAAAACACCTATTGAGTTAGGTAAAATACCTAATTATAGAGAATTAGGAAGTGGAAGTAAGGTTAATTAACATCCAAACTACTATAAACACTTGTGTCAATTTCTTTCTTCTCTTACTCATCTTCTTAAACACATTAACCCTCTTTTTAATTTTTAAATTAAGCACCAATTTAACCCCCCCCCTTCTTGGTGCCTTAGGCCAACGAATGTTAACTAGAAAGGAATTATCATAAGGCCAATAATATTTTCAAGATAATATGCATGAGATATAACATAATAGGAATCACCAATAATTGGTCTTTCTCCCCAACTCCAATTAAAAGAACCATATACAGATTAATGAATGGAATAAATTAGCTAAAGATCTAGTCATCCCTTTCTTTAATGATGGTGATTAAGGTATAACCATAATAAAAAATACTAATAAAAATCACAGGGCTCTTAAGGTCATAGGGATAATGAACCCTTACATGGTCATGGCCAAAATGGTATCAAAATAGAAAATATAGCATATAAGAATAGAGAAAGCAATAAGGAGAAGAAATTTGGAACATGAAAACCATAAAACTTATCCCAAAACTTGATCATTACTTCATTATTTAGAGGAATAGATGTCTTTGGTCATAAAACAAACCCTAATTCTATCAAGAAAGCTCTCAAGACACCCATAAGAAACCCTAAGGAAGAAAAAATATGAATGGAGAAGAAAGGGATGTTTGTAGTTTTTCCTCAGCCAAAAAGGGCTATAAAGATTAATTAGTGGTTTGTACAACCTACTTAATAGTCTGTATAGACCATAAAAAGTCTATACAACCCATTTAGACTAGGTTTTATAAAGAAGAAAAGGAAATAGAAAGAGGAAGAGGGATAAAGGAAAAATTAGGATATTTTCTTCTATTGTTTGGCCCTCAAAGGCACTATGATATGATTAATCCTTTAAAATACAAAGGTGAATATGCAAGTTCAAGTGATAAGAACCTAAGAATTACCTTAGATCTTGGTATGAGTTAATTAGGGTTCAATTTTCTGTGTATTAAGATGGTCTGAGTAGAGATTTTAGTAGAGTAATATTAGGGTTTCCAAGCCTCCTCCCCCTTTCAAAATAGGGGATATTTACAAAAGGAGAAGGGTGCACCAGAGCTACTAGCTCTGGTTACATTCCATTCATGAACCTTCTAAAATTTAGGTTCCATAATGGTATGTAAAATAAACAAATTGGTTATATAACCCATTATATTTATTATATAGCCAAGGGCATAACAAGGGTCAGGGTTCCAAAATCTTCCATTAATTAGGGTTTCAACGTTGGTTGTATAACTAAGTACTTGGCTATATGGCCAGGAAAGTTTATTGTACAACTATTTAAAAGACGACAGGCAGATTTGCAACGTAGGTTTAGTTTTAGGTTTGATCTAAGGGTTCCTTGAGCCATTACTCTTTTTTTTTTTTTTTTGCAATTCCCTCTTACATTATGAGGGAAAAAAATCAGATAGTTTTAATCATTAGGCTTGCATACTAGGGCTTAAAATCTGACACTCATAGTTTGTCCCCTACTTTGTGGGGTTTAAAAAATGACATTTGAGGAATGATTGTTTGAATAAGATTCAACAAAGCAATGCTGAAATGCAAACATTAAAAAAGGATACTAAAGGATACAATTATTTAGTAGCTCTTTGAGTAGGTATTAAAGTCTTTAGAGTGTCTTAGCAACTCTCTAGTAGGTTTTGAGTTTGTTCTAACAACTCTATAGCAAGTGCATATGTGTACTTCATTTTTCTAGTAGCTCTCTAGCAAGTACTAGACATTATAACAACTTTTCTAATAAGTACTAAGGGTGTTAACTACTTTCTAGTAGGTACTAAGACTATTTTGATAGCTCTCTAATAGGTGCCAACATGTACTATATGTTTATAGTAGCCTTATTATAGCTACTAATGTTCTTAAATTTGTTAGTGATGTCTCAACTATTCTAATATGGAAATCTAGTTTAAGAATTCTTCCTTGGGATGATTCTATGTCATAATTATCCTTTTGCCACTCTAAGGGGTTGTCCTATGTCATGATAGTCCTTCTGGCTTTCGTGGGGATGAACTTGTGTGATAATAGAATTTTTGGTTGTCCTGAAGATGAACTTTTATTGGAATAACTATTTAGAGTTTGAAGTTTGTTGGACTAGGATAGATAACCCTAAGTCTTGAACCTCTTTTGATCTTGACAAAGAGGATTGATCATTTCTAATGTTTCTATTTAGTGTTGTTTTGTAGTTTTTAAGTTAGTCTTTAAGTTAGAAGTTAGATAGAGATCTAAGTCTTCAAAGAATATATAGTGACTTTTAAATCGCGATCACAATCTAAGATTCGTTATCACGTTTCATATGAAGACTTACTAAAAACTCAGACAAATGAAATTGCGGAGTCACTATCGGCCGTGACTCATCCAAAAAGAACTCCAAACATGATAGACGAATTCGTGGTGTAAAGCTTGCCTCAATCGAGATCGCAAATTTCGAACTAACTCAAGATGTAATCAAGTCCATAATCACAGCTTGACAAGTGCCCCAGGTAAATAATGAAAGTCAAAAATCGCGATGGGAACTTATTGATAGCGACCGTGACCCAAAAAAGGAAGATGAACACTTTTGGCAGATGAATTCACGTCCTCAGTCGCATTCTATACAAGAAAGATCATGACAACTACTTTTGAGAGCAGGTGAAAGGCAACAACTATATTTTCCTAGTGAACTACTCAGAAGCTACCACAAGGACTAGCTGTTAGATATAAATGGGGTTTTCCTTATGAAATTTGAAATTCGCGACCGCAAATGAGTAGTAGCAATCGCGATTCATGATTGTCAAACATTTAATGCAAAAATCTATCTAGCACACTTTGATGATTTTATACCAGTTTTATTGCAATGTCTCTTTGGTGAGTAGAGACTATAAATACCTCACCAAACATATGTAAATGCAAGAGAATTAATAACTTTGCACCCAAACTCTTGCAATTTTGCTACTGACTCTTTTCTATTCTTTAAGTTATTATTGGGTGTGAGCATAAACACCAAGTGTAATAGGTTATAGTGTGAGCATGTCAAAACACTAAGATAGGTTGTTGTGTTAGCCTGTTAAAACACAAGTTGTAAAGGTTATTGTGTAAGCCTCAAAACACAAGTGTATAGGTTGTCGTGTGAGTCTTAAAAATACAAGTGTAAAAGTTTGGTGTAAGCTTTAAAACACCTTTGAAAGATAGTAGAATACCCAATTTTGAAGAATTGGGGAGTGGACGTAAGGTTGATTATACCTGAACCACTATAAATCTTATCTTTCCTCATATCTTATTTCTCCTCTCTCTTTCTAATTTTAATTTTTATACACCAATTCAACCCTCTCCCCTCCCCACCTCCCCCCTTTTCTTAGTGCTTAGGGCCAACAAGTGGTATCAGAGCCTCACTTCTCAATCAAACCTTTATTAGGTGAACAAAGATCAAGGCACAAGAGGGAATCCACTCATAACTCAAGTCATACTTTGATGGAACATACTATACTCATTGAAAGTATAAGATGAAGATCTATCTTGACATAGATGTGGTGGACCTTTGGGATGTAGTCATCAAGGAATGGAAGCCACCCACTAGAGTTGTGGATGGTAATGAAGAACTAATCCTAAGGGAAGAATGGGTTGAAGCTCATCGGAGATCAAATGGCAAGAATAAGAGAGTAATGACCATTCTTCTAAGCTCACTTTTTAAAGAAGAGATTGAAAGAGTGCAACATTGTCAAACTGCACATGCCATTTGAAAGACTCTAGAGAATTATCATGAAGGCACAACTCTAGTCAAATCAAGCCTTTTGGAGATGTATATCACTGAATGGGAACTCTTCATGATGAAAGACAATGAGAGCATCACAAAAATGACAAATAGGCTCTTGTCCATTGTCAAAAACATGAAGAAATTTAGAAGAGCTCTCACTATCTATGAGGTAAATACAAAAATCCTTAAAACTCTTTCTTTAGATAAATTTAGTGCTAGAGTTTGCAACATATAAGAGTCCAATCCAAAGATTGGAAAGGTTCCAACCGATGTGTTGAGAGGCAAACTCTTAACTCATGAGTTGGCCGTACAAAAAGATGAAAAAATGAAGAATCTAAGAGGACAAGGAGACAAATCAGAGAAAGAAAAAAAAACCATGGCTCTTAAAGCTTCAATAAAAGAGAAGGAGGTAGAGATCACCTCAAGTGATGAACAAAGTGATAAGGAAGAAGAGGAGCTAGCAATGCTCTCAAGGAGGACAAATGAATTGATCAAGAGAAGAAAAAAAAAAAAAGAAAAGGCTTTAAGAAGACAACTCCTAATCCAAGAGAGAAATCCAACGAAGTCACTTGTTATGAATGTGGCAAGCAAAGACACATCAAGTATGAATGTCCCAAATTAAAAAAGAAGAAGCGATGGGACAAGGAGAAGAAAAAAAGTTTTTCAGCCACTTGGGATGATAGCTCAAGTGAAGAAGAAGAATGAGAGGTTAACAACATATGCTTCATGGCACAAGAAGATTTGTCAAATGAGGTAAGTACTTCTTCTCATTCTAATTATGATTTTGAACTTGATGAGATAGACGAAGAGCTTCTAGAGGCTCTAACCATTAGATGTGACAAGTACAAGTCATAAGTGAAAATTTATAAGAAAAGGAGCTCAAAATTAGAAGATGAATACAAGACTCTTAGTGATCTTGTAAATGAGTGGAGGACTTTTAATGAAGAACTCAAAAAATCTGTAGAAACACTTTCCACTTCATCTTCTTTTATGGCTTCATTAAGAAAGGAAAATGACACTCTTAAAGGAGAAGTCTTTAAGCTTAGAAGCTTAATCTCTAAGTTCCATAAAGGAAAAGAAGCCTTGGACACATTAATTGTGTCACAAAGACCACCATTAGTTAGACATGGTTCAGGCTTCAATGGAGCATCCTTATCATCTCAAACTACATTTGTTAGAGCTTCACAACCTCAAACCTCAAGCATTGAGATAATTGGGAAGAAAAGTGTGACACCTCCTTTAGTAATCATTCAAATTCTCTCTAAGTCTATCCATAATTATTTAAAAGACCATAATTAATTTTTTTTTCACTGTCTCTTGTTCACCACATAGTAACTATTTACAATAAAATATACATGGATAAACAAACTAAAATACTAATTGACTGCATACTAGCCCAACCTCTATTACACTACTAGACAACAACTTCAAAATGTATATTGGATGCAGTCTTTTGTCTACTCTTCCTAAAATAAGATTTCATGCAAAAGAGTGAGCTTGCATACTCAGTAAGTAAATGCATAACGATACTTCAATCTCAAATAACATAACAATATTTAACATAAATAACTCATCATCATATCCATGTGCGAAATAAAGAGTTTTTCCTCTTAAATACCACATAGACTATCAAAGGTTATTGTTATACATGCTATCATAAAGTGTTGCCACATACACTATAGATATCACTGCCATAAAGGCTTCCATTTTTGGTTGCCACACATGTAATAAATATTATTGCCACATACGCTGTTATATATTATTGCCACACAGGCTGTAGATATCATTGTCATATAGGTTGTAATATATTATTGCCATACAAACTGTTGAATATTATTGCCACACAGGTTGTTGAATATTATTGTCACACAGGCTATTGAATATTATTGCCACACAGGCTATCAAATACTATCGCCACACAGGCTATCAAATATTATCGCCACACAGGCTATCAAATATTATCGCCACACATGCTATTATATATATTATTGCCACAAAGACTATTATATATTATTGCCACACAGGCTATGAATAGTGTTACTTGCCAACCACATCAAGTATTAGCCTTTCAACCAATCAACTATAAATCCAACAAAATTTTAGCAATATAATGACTAATAACAACACCCATAACTTTGGAA
>CATIWR010157495.1:0-106933 GCA_949677035.1 Omphalea diandra
AGAGTCCATATTGTCATCTCCAAACAATTGGGCTTCTTGATTCTTTTGTTTTTCTTGGGTTAGCCCAATGGTTATTCCTTGTTGTATGAATAACTCAATTGCTTCTTTAAACCTTTTGAGCCTTCCCTTTGTGATTGGGCCATGAAGTTGAAGTGGATCTTTGGGCTGACCTTGGATATTTGCATCAGGTCTAATTGGGATTTAAGAGTTTATCTTGTTTTGATCTTTGAATTAAAGCTTGAGACTTATGCTACATATGAATCAGGATCCAAAAATCAACCTCGTTGTATCAATTTAATATCATGCATACGATTAATGAACATTGATCTTTTACTATATGTACATTTAGTTTAAAATGCGTGTACATTGGTATTAATCTGCATAAACATTAATATACAAGCATATAATGAGCAATTTGCTCCACATAGAAAAATCATTTAAATACAAAGAAACACAAACTCAAACTTACATAATTAAAATAATATGTAAGAATAATGTATATCTATAAAGTTTTTTAGGATTTGCTACATTGTTACTAGAGTACTAAATCAAAATTAATGTGTATTTCATTAATCTATTCATGGATTTCAATATATATACAGTTCAACATCAATATGCATGCAATTCAATATCAATGTACATATAATTCAATATCAATGTATATTTAGTTCAAAACTAATGTGCATGTGGTTAAGGAACAATGTAGTTTAAAACTAATGAACCAATATATAAGCAGAAACAATGTATATCAACAAAGTTTTTTAAAATTTGTTATATTATTGATAGAGTACCAAGTCTAAACCAATGTATTTTTCATTAATCTATCTTATGAATTTCAATGTACATGCAGTTCAATACAAATGTACATGTAATTCAAAATTAATATATATGCAAATAATGATCAATATACATGCAATTTAATATCAATGTATATGCAGTTTAATATCAATGTATATGTATTTTAATATCAATATACATATGAGTCTAACCTACATTAATCTAACTTTAGTCAACATGCTAAAATATCAATTTTAGTGTATTTACAGTTCAAATTTAATATAACAAAAGTTCATTTTTCAGTGTACATGATATTAAAGATATTATTAAAAGAGTTTAGTACAATTTCAATGCATGCACAGTTTAAAAAAAATGTAAAAAGAAAAAAAACTTGAAGTGCAAAAATTTAAAAAGAGTACGTAAAAAATTGGAAAAAAAAAAAGAAAGTAAAAAAAATGAACATACAAATGGGTGTATTATTGAAAATACTCTTAAAAAAATGACACATTTGACATTTAAATGAATCGGTGTGCATTATACTAGATTCACAGTGCATGGTAAATCTGAGTCTGATATAACAATCCATTTTACTTGCACCTGCTAACATAATTGCAAAAACCCAAACGGGTGACAAGGTAGGTCCAAGAGGCCCATCATCTTCATGGGCTTGAGCACACTTCCAACGATAGTCTGGACTTTGCAAACGAATCAGGCATCGTCTCATATCTACCCATCAATGTATGTGAAAGAGATTTCATAAGTATTTAATAGAATTATAACTATTTTAAATACTAAAAGAATTTGAATTCAAATCTCAAACAAAGTTAAATTAACCTAAAAAATGTATTGGGAAGGATATGAAACTAAAATTCTAAATTAATTTAAGGAAAATATTTGCTCGCTTTTGGTGAGCTCAATTATGGAATTTAAAATAAGTTGAGAAACATTATAAAAAGGATACTTAATCAAGATTTAAACTAAAGTAACCTTTAGTAGAATTAAACATTAAGAGTTGAAAACTAAGCATTAAATCTTAAGTGTTGAATATAATAAATACTAAAATTTTTAAATATTAATTAATTTGTTTAATAATTATTAAATTATTTATTAGACTTATTTAATTTTATTATATTGATTTTTACTTTTTACGATTTAATTATTAAATATATATTTAAAAATTAAAAAACAACAATCTTATAATGAAAATAATTTTTCTCATAAGTACATAAAAAATAGCATAAAATTTAATCATAATTTAAGAATATATTAAGGCATAAAATTTAAGTAAAATTTTTAATAAAAATATATTAAAGGTATAAAGTTATTATTCTAAAAAAATATAAAAATCAATAACTTAGCATTTTGAATGGAAATTTTTATATTATTTATCATTTTAAGTAATTTTTAACTTAGTTGAAAATTTTAAATTTGGTCTATATTATGTTGTCAAATATTTTTAAAAAATAAATACTAAAAATTTTAATTTTAAAAATGATAATTTGGATTGTCAAACAGTTGTTAAAATCTTAAAAAAATTTGGATTGTCAAACAATTATTAAAATCTTAAAAATAGAAATTCTTCCTTGTTCAATTTGTAATATTTTAACAAAAATATAACTAACCCTAACCCTATACATTTTTTAACCCTATAAAATTTTTAAGTAATAAATAATACAGTATTTTTATTTTACTTTTGAAATGGAAGAGGCAACCTTAGCATTGAGAAATTTTCGAAGCCCTATTTTCTTTTAGAAAAAGTCTTACATGCAATCATACATATGATATGAGGGACAAATTATTGGGGGAAAATTCCAAATTTTAACCCATCAAAGCAATAAACATTTTCCTAAAAGAAGATATAATAAATATGTCTCTCATCAATAGACATGACTAATTTGAAAAGTCATAATTAGTGACTTTTAATAGAAACACTTTTCTAAATATAAACACATATTGCTAATGAGAGAGATGGATGGATGGATGGATGGATTTCATTTCACTGTTTCTTGTGGAATAACAAGTCTTGCTTTGGAATGATGACTTGTTCTTCAAGTTGTGCTTGCTCTCTTTGCTTTATATGTATATCCATGACATATTATGTTGATTATGAATTATTATATCAAATTAAATGTTAATTTTACTTCTGCTCACTTTCAGAAGATGTCAAAAATATTATAATTTTCCAGCTTTCTGTATGATATTCCTTAATAATAAAAATCTCAAACTAATCAACCTTAACAATAATTATTTACAAAATTTTTCATAAGGTCATGTTATATTATAACAATGATTTGAGGGAAACTGGTTACCAAACACCTCTGAACTAGTTACAAAAAAAAAAAAAAAAATCGTATTGTAAAAGAAAAATTAGTTAATTAGAGGGAGTTTGTTATTATTTTGATCTTTTGTTTTTTAAATTTTAAAAAATATTTTAAAATGCTTTTTCTGACTTTTCATATTTGTGAAAAAATATTTTAAAGATAAAAAATTAAAAACCATAAATTTTATTTTTCAAAATTTTATATAATCTCTTTACTTTTTATTTACAAATTTAAATCTATTTATTATTTTATGTTGTGTCTGTCGGTTAAACCTATTAATTATTTTTCTTATATTATACCCACGTCTTTTACACGACAAAGCGTGAAATAAAATAGGATAAGATGTGAACCTTCTGAAGGCTTTTTGTCTTACATGCATGTTGATTAAGAGACAAATTGCACAAAGAATATGCAAAAAACCCATGATTTATGGAATATATAAATCATCAAAGATATTTTAATTTTAACCCAGTTAAAGGAGCAAACTATTGATCTCAATTCCCTTAGAATGAATCAAAAGGGCTATACTAAGTAATTTATAAGAGAGTATCTTATTGATTAATTTTGATTTTCAATACTAGGATTTAAAAATAAAAATATTTCTGAGTGTATTGTATTTTTAAGATTGTTTAAGAGAGATTTAATCTCAATTGACTTGTAAATTGATTAGAAAAAACTCTTATCATAAATAACAAAAAAGAAAATCTCTCTCAACTTTTCTTTTTAAAGTTTTTTATAATAATTTTAATTTGAGGTCACTGTTAGCTAGTTACTAATAATTAGTGGTAGACCATTTTTTTTTTTTACTTTCAATAAATTTAGATTTATTATTTTATTAGTAAGTCTGCCTTTTATTTTTCTTATTTTTCATTATGTGAAATTATATTCCTTTTGTGGGTATCTTTTTTTCCCTTTCCATAGGTATTTTTCTCTTTATGTGGATATTATTTTATATTTTTTGAATGAAGATTATTTATGTTGGTTTTGAAATATTATTTATCTATTTTGTGCAATAGTCATAATTTTTCAAGATATTGTAATAATTTTATTGAGAATCTCATTCATAAAAAAATACTACGATATCAAAATAATTTTAAAACTAAAGAAATTCTAAATAGTGAGTTGAATTATTTATATCATTATATTAGATTTAATCATAATATTTATTATTAATATTTTGAATTATAGATACCACACAATTATTATATTGAATGGATGACATTCTTTTTTTTAAAAAAAAAATCCCTTAGAATGTGCTTTAAAAAAAGTATAAAAAGTATCCCTCTACCTGGGGATGGTATATAAGTATAAAGCAATTTATACATCTCTTTATCTTTAAATAAATTATAGTAGCTTCAATTATTGAAAACTAGTAAAGCAAGTGCATGATTGTGGTTTGACCTAAACACATGATAATATATATATGCCGATAAAGATCCTATACCTTTGTGACATGATGGAAAACAACCTTAGCCTCGTTGATTCGGGAAATTGTGAATGCGAATTTATGATAAGAACACATGGATTTGATGCATGGTTTTTTTGACATAATACATCTACTCATGGATTCCCATTCTTTTTCAATTTTACTATATATCAATAGCTCACCATTTTTTGTTTTCTATCTTTATTTCATTACTTCTAAATTCCTGTCTCTTTCGCTCTATGGTGTTCCATTGCATTCAATCAACTTGTGGTAGAAAGGTCTAAACTCTTTTAGTGTTTCTCCACTTATTCTGTGATTAAAGATAAAATTGAAGTGAAATTAAAGTAAAATCGAAGTGACGTTGGAAAACAACGTATAGAAAGCTAGCTAATAGTAACCATTAATTATTTTTGACAGAAAAAAATGAAAATTGAAAAGAAATTAATTTAGTAAGTGAAATTTTCATTAAGGTAAAAAAATAATTTAAAGAAGAAAATACATTTTAAATAAGTTTAAAATTAAAATTAAAATGGGTTGAATTTTTATATGATATTAATGTTATCATATTGTTTTTGTTAGAAAATAGAGTAATTTTGGAGAAGTCGGTCCACGAACCCCACTTTCAACATGCGGCTCTGGTTAAAACTTAAGATATAGAAAAGACTGATAGAGTGACAGTATAAAGCTAAATATATTTAAGATTATTAAACTAAAAAATAAAAAATCTATATCGATATCCATACTTATATCTATAACTGGAATGGCATTATGAATAGTGAATTGAGAGTGAGTTATTGGAGGATAATATAATATGTAAAGTAATTTCTTAATTTGAACTTAATTTATTTCAGGATATTCAAGTTGTAATTCAAAATAATATTTAATTATTTTGCAATTTATAATTAATTTTTACATGTTTTTACTATTTACATGTTTTGCAATTTACATGTTTCTCTCATTTTGTGAACTCCACACATTATTTTATAATTATTTGTATTTGAAGATAAAATTTATAATAATTTCATTTTTTTTTTAAATTAAGAGTTTATTTATCATTCTTGATCTGAGAGACATCCAATTTATAATCCAAAATAGTAGCACTTCTTAATATATAATTGATTTTTACTTTAATTTTGATTTTTCTATTTTGTGGATCCTTAAGTTAATTTCATAATTTTATTCATTTTTAAAATACAATCGATGTTACTTTCATATTTTTATTCATAATCGAAATTTTATTTATTTTTCTTCATATAAAAATTCATGCTTCATAATTTTATTTGTACTTTAGAGTAAAATTGAGATTAATTTTATAATCTTGTTTATGATTTATATTTATTTTGGAATACTATATCTCGATAAAATTATGAAATATTATTAAGAATATTATTGTTTATTTAAAAAAATGAAAATTTTAATGAGAAAATGCCAGTTATTTATTTATATTATATTATATATATGAGTTTGTGGTCTTATGAACTAGGAAATTTTCAATAATTTATTGAATATAAGTACGAATTATGAATTTGTTCTTTTCCACTTTTTATTTATTTTTTAGCAACTAAAAATGATTTATGTATGTATGAAGTGATTAATTAAGTGAATTATAGTGTATATTCAGATATATGTGATAAGTTATATATTCTAAATAATACATAATATTAAATGTGAATCGAATCCTCAAATATTAAAAGTGATACACATATGAAGCATCTACTGAAACATAATTTAAATATAATTAATACAGAAACTATTGAATGATAAAATATGTTTATATAAAAATCCATAATATTGCACAATACGCATTAGATGTTTTATTAATCATCCACATAATACAGGTCAAAATAATAAAAATAATAAATTATTATCATTATAATATTGAAATTTGATGATCTCTGCGACACATGCAGGATGGGCATGAACCACGTTCAATAATCGTCAGCATTACGTAAGGCTATTAAAATTCCTTTGTTAGTTTTTTTTTATTATTAAAAATAAAAAATATATTAATAAGATTTAAATATTAATATTCATCCGAAATTAAAAAAAAAATTTAATTATTAATGGTTAATTGCTATGTATCACAAAAGTCATGGTCTTAGATTTGCAAAATCTCTACACCTTCCTCCGCCTGTTAAAAAAGTCAACAGGTGTCTCAAATGGAACAGAGATTTTTCTTTTCCCCTTAGGAATTTGACTAAATCCCATATCATGATGGCTGATAACTCAGGTCCAAGCAATCAAAGGAACTCAATTAAGAATTGGAAATTTTTCTTAATATGAAAAAGTCACACCATGGAATAAAATATATAATTAAAAGGATAATTATATGATCCTAACTATTTTATTTTTATTTGCAACAAATGTTTTAATTTCAATTTTTAAGCTGATAACAATTGTATCTGCATATAAAAAATGTGTTATCTATCGTGAAAACTCTTATTGAATCACATTTTTCACTTTTAAAATGTTTTTATTTTTACTTATTTTTCATGTTTCTTTCAATTTTTTTAATAATTTTTTAAAAATATTAATTTTTATATAATTTTTATATTTTTTCATTTTCACGTCTCTATTTTCTGTTTTTATGCCACGTAAGTTATGTGAAAGTGTATTTGAATATGGCAATGGCATGCTAAGAAAAGTAACATGTAACATTCTTTTGAAGATGTGTCAACGGTGTAGATAAGTATCTCATATATTAAGTCAACTGTGTAATGATAATATAATATTTTTTTTAATTTTTTTATTATAAAAATATTTACATCCTACCTTCACTTATGTGTATATTTTTTTATTGGTTTGATATAATATATCAAGTGTAGACAAGTCAAATTTGTAAAAATCTATCTTTAATTAATAATGTGTTTTGGTCTAAAAATTACTTTTGATAATAATACTGCCTAACATATTTTATAATAAAGAATTCTTCTTACTAATATGAATCCATTAAATAGAAGTGAAAGTTGTTTACTAAACCTAGAAATTCAATTCAAATTTGTTTGAAAAAGTTACCTAAATTCAATTTATGAAAAAATTCAAAATGATTTTAGATCCAACTCAATTTGATGTATTGATTTAACATAGTATAACTCGAAAAGATCTAATTCAATCTAAAATTATCTAATTTAAATTATTAAAATTTAAAACAAAATTAATTAATTAAATTAATACTTCTACTTTTAAAAAATAAAATTACAAGTGATTTATCCGTAATTCAAAAATAATTTGTAATCTTTTCTTTACTCAACTTAATGATTCAATTTGATTTGTTATAACTCGAAATGAAAATAACTCAAATTCATCCAAAAAAACACAATTCAAAATTAACTTAGTCTGAAATTAATCAAACTTAATCTATTGATTATCTTTAATACTAATTTTGTTTTAGGAATATTGATGGTCACTAATTCAAAAGAGGAGAAGCCAAAATAAATAAAATCAAAAGCACTGTATAAAATTGCAAACAAATATAAATAAAATTAAAAGCACTCTATAAAATTGCAAAAAAAAAAAAGATATATTTAAGTGTATCAAAAAAAATTTTAATCTATTGAATGATCTATATATTAATAAAAAAATATAAAAAAAATTAAAAGCACTGTATAAAAAAAAAACTTATATTTTCAATAAAGCCCTCTAAATTTTACATGCGGATTTGAATTTAAACCTTTTAATAAACATCTTAAATTTTTACTATTATAAAATCTTTTAGATTGAAACTCATTTAATTTTTATTATATAATTTAATAGTTAAGTATCAATATTAAATTAATGTCTCGCGCTAACTTGGTGACTTATTATAGGACAGACGCAAAGGCCTGGATTTTTTTTTTTTTTTTTTGAAAAAAGAATATTGATTACTTCAACGAATACCAAAAGATTTTCTCTTTTCTCACTTTATACTGGGCCTTACTTGTCCATAAGTCACGTGGCTGAGACGTGGATACACAGTCACAAGCATGTTCTTGGACCAAGAAGAACATATTTGTGCCAATGAAACCTCCATCTCTCTCTCTAGATAGAGAAAAAAAAATAGAAATCTTAATCTCTACTTTATGTACACTGTAGACTCCTTTTATGTGCATCATGTAAATGGGTCCCTATTGCCTGAACTTTGTGCCACAGCTCATCTGTTGTGCTCTCCTCACCCCCAGCCAACAGGTCAATTCTTTTGGCCAAGTTATTCAGCATATTTCCACGCCCACCACTACAAGTTGCCCCTTTCTAATAAAAGACTAGTTTCCAAATAATACACCCGAGACTATCTTCCTTTGGTGAAGAAATTGATTCCTCTGCTGTGGATTAAAATTCAAATTTAAGATAATTTGTTTTAGTTCATACAGTAAGCAGTTTTTCGACTTTTTTAATATTTCTCTTCTTAGGTCAATTTTTTTACATTCGAGTTAGGTATTTTCATATTTTTTTGGACATGAAATTAATTTTATTTAAACCAGAAAATTATTTACGATAAACCCCTTTCAATGTATGCGATGCAACTTTAAATTTTCGAACTTTGAACTTTATTAAAACAACACTTTAAAACTCAACTAGTTTAACCACTAAATCACTAGACCAACACCACATTAGTTCTTAAGTCTCAATTGAAACATACTTATCAAAATTTTCAGTCACTGTACATTAAATATATATTTTAAACTCAGAGATATAGTTCCAATATGCAAACTGATGAGAGATACCCTAATTATTCTCTTAAAAAAGAAAAAAAAAACCCTAATGGTCACAAACTCGAAGGAGAAGGGGAGTTGATTTCCAAGTGACAAGCTAGTCACCCTTAGTGGGGGATGACATATATGGTTCTCCCATTTTACTGCTTTTAAACGCAACCAATGACTTGGTTGGTTATAGTCGGTGCTGCATTTGTCATAATTTGATCCTATAACAAGTTAGATACGCTCCTCTTGTCCAATAGAAATTGATTCTCTTCAGTTCTCTTTTCAGGAATTGAACTCTTATAAATTGAACTTTATGGACGTATTTTATTGACACGGCCCACTTGTTCTCCTACTTTTTTTTTCTTTTTAAATTTATGTAATTTTTGAGATAATATTGTACATGCACTTTTTTAAAAAATATATAAAAAGAAAAAAAAAAAACTTGGGCATACTGTGAAATCTACTTTTAATTCCATTGTACCAAGAAAAAGGATCGCCCAAAAGGCATCCACAGGTGCCTGCATGTAAAACCTGTAGATTTAAAATTAGTATTTTGAAAATCGAATAAATAGACTACTTGAATTTCATATTAATTTTTAAAATTTTAATTCTTATAAATATATTTAGATTTTTAATTTTTAAAATTTATTTTAATAATATTTTTAAATTTTATTTATTATTAAATTAATTGATGGAATTAATCTAAAAACTAATCAATTGAGATGTCCATTAATAAATTCTATTTTAAAACACTGTTTAGATAATATATTAGCGTGTGTATAAACATACATTATCCCTCTTCTACTTTTTTTTTTTAAAAAAAAATTTAGGAGATAATAAATTTAAATTTGGATTATTGTTTAAAAGACAGATGCATTGAATCGACTGGACTATGTGTACATGGCTGAAATAAAATCCATTGTTAGTGCTATTCCGACTATGAAAGTACATGTCGTATTTCCGTGTTTGAAGTGCCCATTGACCTAATTAACAAAGGTATTACTATACAAATGTGAAAAATTTCAATTCTTGACACATCAATTGACCAACCAAAAACAAAATCAAAGAAATATCAATTCTTTGTACTTTGACAATTAGTTGTGAATATGGTTTACGATTCTTTGATATTAATTTGATTATTGCTTCTATTTTTCAATTTTGGACAATGTATTTGCTAAAATAAAATTAATAATTAGTACTTTGGAATTATTCATATGTTTAATTATATTCGCTTTCATTTTTCTTAATGTTCAACCATTTTTTTATTTTCATATTCAAAACTTACAAAAGAAAATTAAAGAGGTTCTCTTACTCAACTAGTGGGGCTAGGCGCGGTTCACTTTGGTCTAAGAATTTTGAGCAGTTCTTCAAATTAAGAAAAACTGGAATCGTAAATTCTCAAGAACTGGAACTGAATTGGATAAAAAATTTAGTTTGATTCGGTTTAATTATTTATTTTCAATTTAATTCGATTCGGTTTTAGTTTAATTCTAAATTTAAATCTTTTTTAAAAATTTTATAATTATAATTCTTTTAATTCATTTTATTTATATTAACTATCTTTTTAAATATTATAGAATATATTTTAATATAAAATTATTTATTTTGAATGCATAAAATTAGTAAAAAAACATAATTTTATAATATAAACAGAATTATAATTAAGTAATATTCAAGTATATATATATATATAGTAAAATTATTTAGGTACTTCGGAGTTTATCCAATTGAATTGAAAGTTAGACCCAAATAAGTATTAGATTAATAAATATAGAAGAAAAATTATAACTGAATTGATATTTATTTAAAATCAGTTTAAATCTCATCCTCCTTTAGAAAATGTACCGAAATTACGTTAGAATCGAACTAAACTGAATTGAAGAATCAATATATATATATATATATAAACAAAAATATAGAGATTAAATAACCATAGTCAAAGTTTCACTAATACTTAAGGAGTACATTATTAAAGAAATGCAAAAGTCAAAGATAGCATACAATACTTCATATAATGATTCAATATATATAATCAATGGAGGAAAATTTGTAATTTTTTATATTTTTATTCGTTTTTCTAAATTAGGATCTCAACTTAGATTTTTCTTTTTTTTATATATAAAACAATCAATCTAGCGATAATTTATTGTTTTTATAATGTTTGTTAATTTAAGTCTAATTATATTTAAATTTGAAACTTTTTAGATTTTGTTTATTTTGAAGAAATTGGTTAAGAAAATGTAATTTTCAGAGAAGTGCAAGTAAATTTTTTTAAATAATAAAAATATTTTCATTCATAAATAGTTATTTGACATTTATAAAAAATATTTTTTTTATAATTTAGACCACCAATGTGAAATCAATTTTCAATACTACTAATAACAACACATTACTACAGCTGTGAAATCATGATTTTGTTTTCATTATAAATTTTTTCAATAACTTTATATCTTTATTAATTGTGGAGATTCCATAATTTTTGGTGTTATAATAAGATGTGAATTGAAAATCATTTAATATTTTAAAAGAAATTTGAGAGACAATACTTAATAATATGTCATATGTACTATTAAATAATCATTTTCAAATCATCAAAACTCTTAAAAAAGAGTTAAAAATTCTCAAAAAAAAGACAAAATAATAAATCTAAATAAAAATTTTCAAAATAGATATAAAATATAGAAAAAATTAACAAAACAAGGTTAAAAAAACTCACTAATGGAGAAAACTAACAAACAAAATATAAAAGGGATTTGCTGCTAGTGAAATTTATTGACAATAGTCTCAAAACTCTAACACTAAAGTTTTTTTTAGAGGAAAGAAAAAAAAAATACCTAAAAAGATACTAAAGGGTTATTTGAAGTGCAAATAACTAACTCTTTTTTAGTAAGTTAATAAATAAACCAAATATGAAATTGATTTACTTTCTAAAAAAATATATAATAAATAAAATGCGTAAAAAATTAAGATCACAATATCTTTAATTTTTATCTTTAATTAAGATTCTATTTCTTAAAAAAATATAAATTAGAATTTTTATCTTTAATTTATATTTTTTTTCTAAAATAAATCACTATACTTAACCTAATGATTTTATATTCCACATATACCTTAAGATCACAATATCTTTTAACAGAATAAGTATAATTAATCTTTTGATCATCTCTTGTTGATTTTATATGATAATAGTAGTATGTGTAAAAACGAAGAAAGCAACTTGGTTGGCCAGGCCTAAAGGTGGAGAAAGAAAGAAACACACAGAAATCAGAAAACCTTATCCCAAATTCTCTCCTCCATCATTGCCAAGTTCTACGCTCCATAATCAACCAACCCCCACGGAATCAAATGCCCATCATCCCAAATCATTGGTGGGCCGCTCCCTGTCTCTGACACGTACACTTTCCCTAAATGCCTGACACGTGTCATTTTATATAAAATGGTAAGCTTCAATTCATTTTTAAATAATTGAATCGATAATTTAATTATTAAATGTCTATTTCATAATGCAGAAATTAATAATTACATTTACATATTTTTATTGTACAAAATAAATTATTTTTTAAAAATTATAAAATTATGAGTTTCATTTATTGTGTTTTTATGCTGATTTGCCTACAAACCCATTGTTTACGTTTATTTTTATTTTTATTTCTATTTCCACCTTTTTGTCGACAAGAGAGTGGTGATGAGAAGAGAGGCACCCACTGTTTCTGTGTTGGAAATGTGGCCGTGGAGTTGTGAAGAAGAGATTTGGTAATTAATTAAAGGGTTAAATATTGTTTAATGATTATTCGCAATCATCCCTCGATAAAAAAGTGGAAGTTGGGGAAGATAGCATACCAAAATTTAATAATAATATTCGCATTTTTTTATTAATTCAATTATTAATTAACTATGTCAAAGTCAATGTCTATCAACTTGGGTCCAAAAAAATAATGGCTACCTATCTATCCATCTAATCTAAATGCTTTTTGGTATACAGCCACTGGCTGACAAAAGCTCTGGATAATTCCCTTCTTTAAGCAATACCTTCATATTCATCTATACTTCCCATGTTTTATTTTTGCACAGAAATGTACACAAGAAAAAAAGAAAGGAAATCAGCAATCGTTTTCTCGAAATATCCCTCCTTTTCTTTTCCACAGGAGCAGGCAAGCAAGAGAAAAAGTAGCACTATGGTGAACATTAATTGACTTCCCAATTTTGAGTTTGGTACTGTGCCACCAATTTTGGTTTGCCCCATATTCCCATCCATTGTATGTACTCCCTAGTCAATAATAATTCTTCTTCGTAGTCATGCACTATACCTTCTTTAGACTAATAGTTTTGGAATATAAAACAAATTATTAATTGAAATCATTACACGTTTTTTTGATAACTTGGTACGTTTTACTGAAAAAAATAAATTAAGAAAATTAAACACGATATGCATGTTAAGTGGAAAAACCAGATAAAAAAAAATACATGTACTGAAAGGGAAAATGTTTAATTCAAAAAACACACAAAGAAGTCTTTGCGCTGTTAGCTTTTATAATGAATCATGCAATTCATTTCTATAGCTTGGTTCACCTTTTTAATCTAACTATTAATGGTGGGAACACATTATAATGCACTAACTCAAGAGTTGAAGCTTCAATAATTTTTCTCTGAAATTTTATAAGCTAGGGTAACAATTTATCATAAGAAAATTAACATGAATTTATAATATCAATACATAATAAAACTGAAGAAAATTATATATATTAGAATATTGAACACAATATTTTTCTTTACTCATCATTTTATGATAATTGCAAGCAAAATCAAGAGAAGAATAATTAGTAATGTATAATAAAACTAAACTTTTAATTTAATCAAAAAAGCGGACTGTTCAATAAGACAATTAGATTAAAATGAAAAAGAGTTTGTCTATACTTAGAAAATTCAATAAATCATTTTTATGGTTTAGACTTTTATTACAATCACATTGTAATACCAACATGCTAAAAATGCCATAATTCTATTATATATTTATTTTTTTAAGATGGAAGAGAATAATTCTCATTCATAGAATATTAAATGCAATATTACAAATACATATTAAAAAATTAAAACTTACAATCTATAATAAATTATATTGACATCAAATATGTTGAATCTAATTTGAGAAATGATGATATTTTTTTTTTTATTTGTAGAAACACAATTATGTCGACAAAACGATGAACTTTACATAACAAAGATAAACACACTTTACTCGGTAGTTATATTAAGTCATAACTCAACATATTGACTTAAAATAAGTACAGTTGAATTATTATAAAAAATAAATTGATCACTTCAATAAGATTGTAAATCAATCTCATAAAGAGATAATAATGATTTTTCATATAAGAGAAATCATACTTTTATAAACGAATAACTTAAAATTTCCATCAAAATTATAAAATAAACGAGTAAAACTATACAAATCTATAAAAATAAATATAAATTTGTATTTATTAAAATAAAAAATAGATAAAGGAGTAAATAAAATAAAGATCATGGGCTATCGCAGGCGATTTAGCCAACGATAGCTCTAAAGGATGAATAAAGAAAAAAATTAAAAAAAAAAGTAGAGAGAAAGACGACCGGAGTTTTTGGTAACAATTAGAAAAATGGTAAGCCATAATTCTAGTATTTATGAAATCACATCAATAAAAATTAAATTTAACATCACAAAAATTTAAATTATATTTATTTAATTTATTTCACAAATTAAAATAGCATATAATTAATAATAACGCATAAAAAAATTTATACCAATTATTCCATACATTCATTCAATAAGGAACATAATCTGTTGCAAAAATTATTCTCAATCTTTTTCCCTTTCACCCTTTTGAAAATTAAAAAAGAGAAAAAAATATCCGGAAATCTAATAATCAGTTGTTATCATTATTACTCTTTTCCAACTTCAAGCGCAAAACAATTTGATTGAGTCATTTTCTTAATGCGTCATTGCACACATCCACTGAACAAAAATTATTGCATGGAAGCCTAACTAACATAAGCGCACACGGTCCATTTACTGTCTTGGCTGCTTAATTAGTAGCTCTTACAAGGCAGCATCCATTATCAGCCTTTCTCAATTTAGGCTGAAAATTAAAAGTTTTGGTTTAAAGTTTCAAAATAAGACAGCTAATGAATAATCTCCTAACTGCCTCCATTAATTAAAAATTGTCTGGGTTATTTTTCTGACGTGTCCTCGCTTGGGAGAAAAAGCAACAAATTGATTAAGTTGGATTAATTTTGAATTGAATTATTTTAGATCAAATTAATTTGAGTTATATATATATATATATATATGGCTGCCGTATTGTTAAGGTCTGATCCTCATCCTATATGATCATATAATGAATTGAAGCATAAATGAATTAACACGAGAAGTTTTTTCTAGACAAAATAATAAAACATAATTTTTTGAGCCCTTGGAGTTTTATCAAACCTATTTAATCATGAATTTTCTTTTTATAATAAAAAACTTATGCATTAAAGTACTATAGGTTTTACCAAACTTTTCAAAGGGCTACCTGTAATTATTGAGTTCTATATGTTTGGTTCAAATTTTGTTCTTCTACTTTTTCATATTTGTATTTTATTAGAAATTAAATAATAATAATAATAATAATAATTAATAATCTAAAATTATAGTATAAGAAAAAAGCAGCAACTGCAACAATAGTTAATTTTTATTTTTTAGAACATGACTTTTTGTTGTCTAACCGATTATGTTGTTTTTAATCACTGTCTTTAAATTTTCTTTTGCTGCTTAATTAGTTTTATAGTGTGATCAAAGTAAATGAACAATACTATAATTAATTCATAATATGTAATTAGTTTTATATAATTAACTATCACATGTTGTGATAATTTAGCATATTTCATATGAATTTATGGACCTTAAATTAATCTATTTTCGTAAATAAAATTATTGATTATCACTGTTAATGAGGCAATAATAGAAGCTGAAGATGTTGTTATTGCTGTAATAATAATAATAATAATAATAATAATAATAACAATAATAATTTAGGTTTATCATGTTTTATGGGTGACCTAACTTCTCATCAGCATATATAGCCGACAAAGCATTATTGAAAGTCCTTGTACCTGTATAAGCAGTAAGTAGGTCCCCAGAAACTCCACATCAACTTTCTAGTTAAGCAATGATTCTTGTTGATGAAACATATTCTGGCACCATTATACACTATTTGAAACTCCATTTGAGTCTTCTGCCTACTTGGTTTTTATTTATTTATTTATTTTACACACCAATAAAACAAGAACAAAGCCAAGAAGGAAACCAAAAGCCCACTCTTGTGTTGTGATCATAAAAAGAGATCGTGGACATCCTTGTCTAATCTCTTCCACATTCATAATAAGTAAGAATAATAAATTACCCATCAAAATAAATTAAATTAATATTACTAATATTTGTTTATTTTCAAAATTAGAAAGTTTTAAAGAATGCCATTTTGGTAAGCAACGTGACATGATACCCATATCTATACTGCTAGCGAGTTAAACCTGGCATGGAGTGGGAGACAGTTCATGTGGGTTTGTTTTAAAGGGCGCTTATTAATATCCAATAATGGCTCACCAATCAAAATTCTCAAAAAGCAACCATTTCTTTTTCTTTCTTGTTTTCCTAGTCCCCATTAGGTTAAGGCTAAGCAATCTTTGGATGAGTGCAAGGAAGAAGACATGGGCTAGTTATTATTATCAATGAATGCGATAGAAAAAGAAAGAAAAATAATAATCAGTTTAAGCTGACAATAATAGGTGTAAACAACGAATCCCAATAGAAAAATAATAATAATAATTTGGTTAATAATTTATTTTTAATTAGAATTTGATTAGAATTTAAATACAACAAAGTTGAAGATCTAAAACAATTTCAATATCATCACATAAATTTCATTATACCATAATACTGCAGAAATTAATAATTTATTTATAGGTCCTAAAGTAATATATTTATAAACTTTTAAAGGTGACATTAAGGCATGATATTATTGTGTAAAATTTTAAATTATATACATAAATTATGAATTATTTATAATAATTTTCTCAAATTAAAATTGTTTAAAATTAAATATTTAAAAATTATATTAATATCATATCATAACAGAATATTATAATGTTGACTTTGTATTAAATATCGAAATCTTAACCTAATAGGTATATAGGTGTTAATCACTCATTGGACTTGAAGAAGACCAGAAAAGCGAACAATTATATATATATATATATATATATGAGCTAAAAGGTAAATGAATAAGTCAATAATTTTTTAGGTTGAGAAGTACTCAATATTATTTTGTATCTAAATTAACTTTTTTTTATGGGGAAAAAAAAAAAGCATATACATAAAAAGTGAAGTGGCAGTAACAATAGTTAAGTTTGGTACGTTAATGGGTGGCGAACTGCTGAGCGAATCATTCGCGTTGATGTGTCTCCCACTGCCACATGAACTGTATAATAGTATCAAATTCTACATAAAGAAAAAAAAACAGTATCATTTCTTCGAATTGGCTAAAGGGATGGGAAACTGAAATCTTTTTTTTATCGCATTGAATTTAATTCACTAAAAATGATTTTAAAAATTCATTCAATTTAATATAATAATTTTTCACAAAAAGATGCGAACAAAACCTAATAACCCTTTAATGCAAAAGATAAGGAAAATTATAAAAAAAAAAAAAAAGAAAGAAGAAGAAACAGTTTTTTTTGGTTGTTTGTTTGTTGGATCCGATAATGAGTGAGAATTGAGGAAAGGCAAAGATACAATAGGTATACTACAAGTGGGGTTCAAATGGTCAACCTTTGTACATTGAGAGAGAGAGAGAGACTCAGGTCCTTAAATCATAATTTCCATGCCTTCAAGATTCGTTTCTCTACTCAATTCATTCCTTTGATTAACTATTATAGCCACCCACCCACCCACCCTAAAAATAGAAGTCTAACTCTCACCTCTCCCGTTCTTTAAAGACCCTTTACCTCTCCAATTTTTCTCCATTCCATTCTCCTCTCTTCTTCCTCCTGTTCTTGCAAATCAACCCTTTTCGTCTCCTGGCTGATGGGTTTTCAGGATGATGGTACATGCAACACTGGCCTTGTTCTGGGGTTAGGTTTTACAGAAAAAAATCCAGACAACAATCATCAAAAACCCAAGATTAAGCTATGCCTAGAGCCGGGTTTTGAGCCTTCACTTAGTTTGGGTCTTTCTGGTGAGATTTATAATAAGCACCATCTCAATAACAAGAAGATATCATCATCAGATGTCAAGAATAATAAAGGTTGTCATGATCAGGAGTCATCTGCTGCTCATGTTGTTGTTAGTGGTGGTGATTTAATGTTTCGCCATGCTTCTCCTCATCATGATCATAGTCATAGTGCTGTTTCTGCTTCTTTCTCTAGTGGTAGAGTTAAGAGGGAAAGAGATCTTAGTAGTGAAGAGATAGAGGTAGAAAGAGTTTGTTCCAGGGTTAGTGATGAAGATGAAGATGGTACTAATGCAAGAAAGAAACTTAGGCTTACTAAAGAACAATCTGCCCTTTTAGAAGAAAGCTTCAAGCAACACAGCACTCTTAATCCCGTAATTAACTCTTAATCGCTATTTCAATTTTTTTTAAAATTTTCTTTTTATTTTCTGTTTTCTATATCCATTATTATTAATATTTGGTTGATCTATTTTTTTTTATTAATTATTAACAGAAGCAAAAGCAAGCTCTAGCTAGGCAGTTAAATCTACGGCCGCGACAAGTTGAAGTGTGGTTCCAAAACAGGAGAGCCAGGTACTTGTTATATATTTATTTATTTTCATATAAAACTAAAATATAGGAAAAAAATTATCAAAATTAATTTCAAGAAACAGTTCCATTCCTCATGAAATATCCAAAAAAGGCCCACAGAGAAAGTTCCCAAAAAAATAAAGATGGAAGGTACCTGTGCTTTGAGCACAAGTACAATCACTTCAATTAAAGCAAAACCTGCAGCTAATTACGGTTAACTTGGTCTTAACAAATAATTAATCAATTGCAGGACAAAGCTGAAGCAAACAGAAGTGGACTGTGAGTTCTTGAAGAAATGCTGCGAGACATTGACAGATGAAAATAGAAGGCTGCAGAAGGAACTTCAAGAACTCAAGGCATTAAAATTAGCACAACCATTTTACATGCACATGCCAGCAGCTACCCTAACCATGTGCCCATCTTGTGAAAGAATTGGTTCTGGTGTCGGTGATGGTGCAGCAAAGAACAGCCCATTTTCTATGGCACCAAAGTCTCATCACTTCTATAATCCATTCAGCAATCCTTCTGCAGCATGTTAAAAGTAAGGTGCCAAGATATATAGGAGAGATTAAGAACGACAGAAGTATAGAATTTCCAACAATCCCTCTATTTTTTGGTTAAGGGCTTGTAGTCAAACATTATATGGTGTCATTAATTATTTTGTAGAAAATAGCTAGTAAAAGCACTATTGATCATGGATCAATCTTCTTTTATTTTCTATTTTTTTAGTGTTATTACATGCATGCTTTGTATATTAATGTTCAGCAAATATATATGAAGGAAGAAAAATTATTTATTTGTTGATGATTTTTATTAATTTTATTTGCTTCTTGTCTAGTATAAACTTAAAATCTTTATTACTATAATCAACCTCATATCCGATAGAGTATTAGAATATCCGATCTAAATAAAAAAAAAAAAAAAACAATATATGATTGAATTTCATTTTGTCAAGCATTTAGATCTGCATCTTCAACTCTAAGCTTCTCAACTAATAAAAATATATGTAATTAATATCTTGATTAATGTGTGTATCTTGAAAAATTGGGTTGAATTATTAAGTAATTAAGTAATGATGAGTCATGAGACAATGATGAGGGAGGACTAATAAAGAGACATGGATGAGCAGAGTCATGCTTTTTGGTGCGACCCGTTTAATTTTGGTAGTTTGATGGAGTCTTTGGTGTGTCTAAAACCAAGAAAAGAAGAAGAAGAAGAAGAAAAGGGTCTCGAGAGATGATCATAAATCAGTTGAAGGTGATGATTAAGTGTGGAGGAGAGAGAGCGAAATATATGGACGGTTAGCTCACGTGTACCTGTCCCTACCATATTCAGTTGGGCTAATAGAATGAGAAAGCAAATAATTTTTTTTAAAGGTGGTGCAAAAGGGTCAAGAAATGGGTGGTGGCGAGAGGCGTGTAGACAAAGAAAGGAATGGATGATTCACTTCATTTTTTTTTTTTTAGAAAAATATATTCTCGTTTCTTTGAATTTTATATTTATTTTTTATATTTCAATTTTTAAAATTAAATAATTATATCCCTTTAAGATTTATATAGTAGAGCTTTTTTCTTGATTGAATAATTAATAAAAATAAAAATAATGAAAAGTCATATCAACAAGTAAATTAGATTCTTAAATTATTTTAACTAATTTGATCATATTAAAATTAAAATTTTAACTTTAATTAATATAAATTTATTTGTACTCCATTTTAAATAATAATGATAATTTTAAATTAACAATAAAAAAATTATTCTTATTTAGAGAAAATAATTTAAAATAAAATTATATATGATATTTTATTTTTTTCTTCATAATTTCTTTCAAATTTTTTTAAAATTTATTATAACAATTATCTCACTTTTCTTTATTATATACAGTGGGATTTTTTGTCCAGATAATGAAAAATACACAAACTCCAAACTCTAATCTATAGTATTAATAATTTTTATTGTTGTGATTCAAAATCTATAATTATAGTCATAATAGAAATGTGTATTGTTTATACTTTAAAATGATAGTTTTTTTTAAAATAAAGCATTTATATATGTTTTTATTATTGCCATAATTTAATTTAAAAACATAAAGAAAATAATTTAAAAAATTAAAATAAGATATAGACTTTTATTTTTACTTATTCTTTAAAATAAGAATGAGTTTTTCTTTGTCGTTAATTAAAATTTAAAATCAATTAAAAAAGATTGTTTACTAATTGAGAATAAAATTTGATTCGAGATGAATGAAAATAGTTGAATGATCTAATTGAAAGGTTTATTTAAAATACTATTATTAAAATAAGAGTTGTCAAGGTCTCGGGAGGTGCTCGGCCTTTAAGGGTACCAGTGGGTCACACGCCACGTGATATCCCAGTGGTTCGTCTCTTATCTACAAACTTCATCATCATGGGATTTTTGCCATGAATGTCAGATTATTTATATTATATATGACACTTCTATTGGATAGGACCCACTCTCTCCCCCATCTCCCTCCTTCGATGGTTTACATTCCAAAATCTCATCCTAAAAGTTAGATATTCCAACTTTACAATAATGGAGCATATCTTATTTTAACGACGGGCTTTTACTTAATCAACGGTCCACATCCATTGTTTTCTTCTTTTTTTTTTTTTTTAAAACAAAATTTAATCATATAACAGATTAAAAATCTCGATTTTGATTACTTTTCTTCACTTTTATTGTGCAAGCAATTAAAGAAAGAGACTTACCTCATACTCTGCAGTTTATAATATTATTTCAGTTTATTAATACAATATTGATTTGATGGGTCAAATTCTCTTAAAAAAATTAATTAAATATCTAAATAATATTTTATTTGTTAATAAAATTATTTGGAAATGCAAAGGGTCATCTTGAATTTTATTTGTTAAGACTAAAACTGCCTGCTTGTGTGATAATCTTAGCCCTGAATGTACGCTATCATGATTATTGTGGACAATTTTGGTTGAAATGATGAGAAGGTTCTCTCTTCTAAATGGTCCACACAGCACACCAATTACTACCTCTTTTGATGCCCCTGTAATTATTATGTGGTGTGGTCCAATAAATGAGGAGGGGACTTTCCTGCAAGAGTGGGCACTTTCCACGAAACTCACTCTCCCATCATATCCTTACTTGCATCACTATTCTACATTTTTCTTTTTTCTTTTTTTTTCTTTTGTTAAATCTTCCTGTATATATATATATATATATATTTTTCAAAAATCAAACCACCCACCACCATCATCATCATGTTCAATGAACAATTATTATTCCGTCGAAAATTCTAAATTTTTTATTATTTATTCGAAGAATTAAAGATATAATGATTCAGTCTAATACAATTGTCTCACAATTTGATGTATTTTGTTTATCACTATTTAATACAGAAGTCGGGATATATATTTTGAAAATACTATTTGAATAACAATTTAATAATAAATATTTTTTACCCTGAATTTAGTATTTTTTTTTAATTTCCTAAGTTGTCATCTTCTTTTACTAATTCAAACATAATTTTTTTTTATATATTTGATTTGTTATAAAATAACACAACGTAAAGCATGAAACAGATTATATCAATTACTTTGAAAATAGAAAAATTTATAATATTATTTCGTAATGTTAAAAATAACATTATAAAGGTTATATAGATACTATAGAGCCTAAAAATAAAAAGGAAAAAAAATTCTACTAATCAAAATAGAAAAAGAAAATCAATCTCTAAAATTTCTTAAATAGAAATTTAACTTTATTACAATATGTAAAAATCAGTAGTATTTTTTTCATAAATTATGAGTTTCAAAATAAAAAATCATGATTTCTATTATAAAACCTAAAAATTACTATTTCCGTTTAAATTTATTATGCTTCAAAATAATTAACAATGGCATAATATAATATCAAATCCACGTCATAAAGTGGGAGACTTAGTTGAGGGAACCAAACCGAGCTTTTATGATAGTTTAGTGGGAAAGCGATGACAAAGTTTGCTTCTAAAACTTACATTATTATGATGATTATTAGAAAAAGAATAAATAGAAAAATTGAATTATATAAGAAATTTTAGAATAAAAATTATTCATACATACAATCATAGATATACGTGAGCAGGCACGTAATTGTTACCAAGAGACATGTGGCTCGTGATGGCTTAATTGTCGGCCTGTCGAGTTTTATACGATTAAACATGGACATGATGTTATGGATGAGATTTCTCAGCAATTATTTTATTATAATTCTTATAATTAGTTTCATCATCATGCTTCTATCTATAACCCTTTGATAGCTGCCAAGCTTGAATTTGAAAAGTGCATCCGAAATAATCATATTTTATATTCTTTTTGCAAAAAAAAAGTATAATTTTAACATGATAATACTATTCATAATCATACATTTAATAGAATTATATTTAGTATATAATACATTTAGTATTATGTTTAGTATCAATTAATATATATATAATTAAATTTATTTGTAGAATATAGAAAAATTAATTATTTAAATAATAATAAATTTTAAAATAATTGCACTTAGATTAATTTAAAATTTATTTTAATATTTTCAATATATTAAATATAATATAACTTACAAAATAAAATAAAATTTTCTAAATTAAAAATTATAAAAACCAAATATATATATATATATATATATATATATATATATATATATATATATATATATTATTGCCCCTTATACACTAAGAAAATGGTTGAATTTGTGAAAATTTAAATTTTGGAGGAAGTTAAACAATTAATAGATTAAAAAATGGTAAAGAGGAGATCAACACATAAAAATTTATAATAGTTCGGGTATTAACTAATCCTATATTCACTCTCTAATTCACCAATTAGATATTTCACTAAATCTCTTTTTGTTTTACAAGCTCACATAAAATTTAGTATTTAGACTCACAATAAGCTTTAACTACACGCATGTTTGAAGCTAAAAGCACAATCTTGTTTTACAAGAAAAATCCAGTGTTTATAGCTCACACTTAACATTTTGCAAGCAATGAGTGCTCTCAACAAGTAAAGCACACAAGTAATTAGGTGAAAGATAATTGAGAAATCAAATTGTAAAAGTTAGGGCACAATAAATTTTATTCACAATCATTTGGTGATTATAAGTTTCAATCATTAAAGAGTCGTTACAACTACGTGCAAATCTCCAAAATTTGGTAGGCAATTTTGCATTGAATGCTCATTAGACAGATTTCATGGTCAAGATTGGGTAATATTAGTCGCAATATGCTTTTCATGTTGAGAAATTGCTCTTTCGCTATCAAAATCTTTAAATGTTATTCACACTCATTTGGTGGTTTAACCATCAAAGAGTCATTACAACTATGTGCAATTCTCCAAGATTTTGATAGGCAATTTCACATTAAATATTTGTCAAACAGATTTTATAGTCAAGATTGGATAATCATAGTCACAATATGCTTTTTCATACTGAGAATTGATCTTTCGCAGTCAAAATCTTTAAATGTTATTAACAGTCATTTGGTGGTTATAAGTTTTAGCCATCAAAGAGTCGTTATAACAATGTGCAAATCTCCAAGATTTGGTAAGCAATTCCGCATTAAATGCTCATCAAACAGATTTCATGGTCAAGATTAAATAATCGTAGCCGCAATATGCTTTTTATGCTAAGGATGCTCTTTCATAGTCGAAATCTTTAAATGTATCTAATAATTAGTGGCAAGTGGCGTTTAATTATTGATTCTTCCAAAACTAGCCGTTGAAACGTTCCATTTTAAATGTGACAAAGTTGCTTCTAAAACTTACATTATTATGATGAATATTAGAAAATAATAAATAGAAATTTTGAATTATATAAGAAATTTTAGAATAAAAATTATACATACAATCATAGATTTTGGTATACCTAAATATAATATAACTTAAAAAATAAAATAAAATTTTCTTAATTAAAAATTATAAAAACTATATATATATATATATATATTATTGCCCCTTATACACTAAGAAAAGGGTTGAATTTTTGCAAATTTAAATTTTGGAGGAAGATAAAAGATTAATAGATCAAAAAAAGGTAAAGAGAAGTTCAACACATAAGAATTTATAGTGGTTCGTGTATTAACTAATTTTACGTCCACTCTTTAATTCACTAATTAAATATTTCACTAAATCTCTTTTTATTTCACAAACTCACACAAAATTTAGTATTTAGACTCACAATACACCTTAACTACACTCATGTTTGAAGCTAAAAACACAATCTTGTTTTACAAGTAAAATCCAATGTTTACAGCTCACACTTAACATTTTACAAGCAATAAATGCTCTTAGCAAATAAAGTACACAAGTAATTAGATGAGAGAGAATTGAGAAATAAAATTATAAAAAGTTTAGGCACAATAAATGTTATTCACAGTCATTTAGTGGTTATAAGTTTCAATCATCAAATAATCATTACAACTGTGTGCAAATCTCTAAAATTTGGTAGACAATTTTGCATTAAATGTTCGTCAAATAGATTTTATGATCAAGATTGGATAATTTTAGTTGCAATATGCATTTCATGTTGAGAAATTGCTCTTTACTGTCAAAATCTTTAAATGTTATTCACGGTCATTTATTGGTTTAAACATCGAAAGTTGTTACAACCATGTGCAAATCTCCAAGATTTTAATAGGCAAAATCGCATTAAATGCTCATCAAATAGATTTCACGGTCAAGATTGGATAATCGTAGTCACAATATGCTTTTTCATGCTAAGAATTTCTCTTTCGCGATCAAAATCTTTAAATGTTATTAACAATCATTTGGTGATTATAAGTTTCAACCAACAAAGAGTCGTTATAATAATGTGCAAATCTCCAAAATTTGGTAGACAATTCTACATTAAATGTTCATCAAACAAATTTTACGGTTAAGATTGAATAATCGTAGTCGCAATATGCTTTTCATGCTGAGGACGCTCGTTCACAATCAAAATCTTTAAATGTGTCTAACAATTAGTGGCAAGTGGCGTTTAATTATTCATTCTTCTGAAACTAGCCATTGAAACGTTCCATTTGATTCAGATGTCTCAGTCGCAAGTGGATGGATCGTAGATATGATCAAGGATTGCACTGGATTAGGGGCGCCACGAGTTGCATTGCAAAACACATTGTCCCTTTTATTTTAATCTTGAAATTGGTTTGTGATCGCACCACAGGATTGTGGTTGCGATTTTTAAATATTCAAAATGGACACGTGACTTATTTTGACAAGATTTTAAGATAATCGTCGGAGCACTTTTGAAGAGTATTAAACTTCGCAGTCTCGAGCCCACTACAATTAAGACCATGAATCAACTTATAGGAATTGATTCCATTTCTTTTAAAAGATAGCAATTGTGACAAGCGCAATAGTGGTGGTAAGCTACGTCTTGATAGGAATCTGGCTGTCTTGGATGTGAATTACAGGTCAGTTTTGAGATTTGGAGATTTTTTCTTTCATTCAACTTCCACTTAATTTTTATCTTAACTTATGTAAAAACAACGCTAACAACACTTAAATCATGTATGAGCACCTTTCAATCTATATTATCAAAATTAAAAGAGAGATTTGACTTACTTTTAACCAATTAAGTCCAATATATATATATATATATATATATATATATAAAGAGAGAGGGAGAGAGAGTTTATTCCTTTGATGTGACACATCACTTTTAATGATTATTAATACTTTCACATGTCAATTATTTAAAATATTTATGACTTAATATATGGCATGTCATAAAAAAATTTTCAATGTTTTGTTATTTATCTATGAATATTCAATTTTTAAAACAAGAACTGATTTATTATTTATTGAACTTATTACAAAAAGAAAAAATATTTCACATATAAAAATTAATTTTTTTTATTATTTGAATAATTAATAAATACTTTATATCGTTTTTATATAGATTTAATAAATATGACTAATAACTTATAAAAGTAGACAATAATTGATGTTAATACAATATAAAATATTAAATGTCTTTTGAATTATTTAATGAAAATATCATTTTATAAGTAAATATTAATTTATTTGATAATATATAGTTTACAATAAATTATACTTATAAAATGATTATAATAATTTCTACTTATTAAGATAAATCAATAAAAATATTTTAATAAATTTATATTTAAAATGAATATAAAAATTAATTTAAAATTTTAATAAATATTATATAAAATATTAAATAAAAATTCATACAGCATGCGTGTTAATATCTTGTCGACAATAAAACTAGTCATTTTTTAAAGAAACGCCAAGGATTAAGCTACATAGCAACTCATAGAGACCACGTGTGACGCGCAATTAATGGCAAATGTTACAATACAGATGCCCATAAAGGTGACGAGAAATGCACAATTGATGGCAAACCTACTTACGCCAATCACCATTTGTCATCATTATAGATAATTAATCGTATTTCTGCATAGCTACAAATATATTTTTTCTACAATATATATATATATATATATATTAAAATAAAAAAATATTTTTCTCAACATTTTTATATTATTTATTGTATAAAATGAAAACTAATTATTTAACTTTAATCTATGGTATATTTAATTTTAAAGGTTAATTAAATTTCATAATCGATTTAATAATGAATATGAACTATTAAATGCTTTATAATTATTTTAATTTTAATTTATCAATATGTAATTAAAATTTAAAAAATATAATGATGGTCATTATGAATAAATAATGTGTTATGTGAAGATAATTAAATTTTCTAAGTTTTGGTTGTTATATATATATATATATATATATATATATAATTATTCCTTTAATTCTTGGTCAGACAAATTGTTAAATGAATTTATTTAATGAATTAAATTATTTTTATATTATATTATATTTAATATATAAAAATATAAAAATAAATAATTTTTAATTAGTATAAATTTAAGTTATTTTTAATAAATAAACCTAAAAATAAACAATTCTTAAATTAGTCTAAATTTAAGTTTGCTTTAATTTTCTATTATCTAATTTAAATGATTGATTTTTAATTATTTTTATGTTTATGTTTTTTTTTCTATATTTTCCATGTCAATAAGCTATTTTATAGCGTTTTCAATTAAGTACGGTATGAACTCTTTAAATTAATATGATTTATTACACTAATTCATTAATTAGCAGAAGTTATTAATTTATTGAATATCTACTTACAAAATGTTTTATGTATATTTATAAATATCATACTTTTAGACGTAATTAAAAAGTTTTTATTATATCAATTTAGTTTTATATATGTATTATTTGTAAGTTATCAATAAGTTTGATATATATATATATATATATATATATATATATATATATATATATATATATTCAATATTAAATGTATGATGATTTATAACTCTAATTAAAAATTAAACGCTAGAAATAGGAAAAGACCAAAATCAAGAAAAATTAAATGTTTAAAATTTGTATTTTCACTTATGTATTTCTCTTATTGATTTTGACATTAGAACAACTAAGAATAAATAGACTACTTTAAATAAATAATTGTACAAAAAATATGATTCTACTAATCAATATTTTTTAATATTTTATATTAATTATTAGATAGTAGAAATTATTAAATTATACATATCAATTTTTTAAATTTGTATTTAAAATAACAAGTTATTAATTATTAAAATATTAATTTAGACATATTAGACTACAATATGAAATGACAAAATTATATAACTCTTAATTATTTACTTATCAAGATATTAATTAAATAAATGATATATAGTGATTGTCAATAATTTTAATTATATGATTGATTGATTGATTGATAATTATATCATGATTAATTTAGAGCCGCGTGTGGACTATAGTTGTTGAACTGTTAAGGGCACATATATATAACTGTAAACTGCCTTGATTAGTTGGCAGATATGGTTAGATATAGATATATATATATATATATATATATATATATATATATATATATATATATGTAGCTCAAGGTAGTTTTCAATCCAATAATGGACTATATAATTTATTTATTTTTTAAAAAATAATTAAAAAGAATATGGTAGGCCTTTTGTCCGCCCCCCATTTTCTTTTTTCTCCTAAATCACAAATGAAATGGACTAGACTAGACTTTGGTATCTCTAAATAGGGTAGCCAACCTAGAGCATATCGATCAAAAGGAATACAATTATTGAGCTAAAATGACCCTAATGCCGGACTTAGTTGATGCCTTCCTACATATTGCACATATGGCACCCAATAAGTCAATAACAAGGACCAAACTCTTCATTGCTTCCTTCGACCACAATGTCCTACAAGAAAATGATATAACAATAGATTCAGAAATTAAAGCAAAATATATCGCTTGCATGTGATTTTGTAGCCTTGCTTTAGGACACAAGAATTCCTCTTGAAAGGCCCCATTTAACTACACTAGATACTAAAACTAGGTCGGCAACTTTATTTATTTTTTCCCTACATTTTCAATCTCTCATACTATGTGGGTAGGGTGACAGCGAATTAATTATATATAAGATGTTATTTAATTATCTTTTAATAATTCATCTAATTACATTGAGTGAAATTCTGACAAAATAAACCATAACATGATAAAAATCTCAAGTATTTATCAATAAATTGTCCTATTAAAGATACAAATTAGGGTTGATTTGCTAGCTTTGGTACAGATAACGTCTGAATTGAACTAGATGGTAATCATGAAAACAAACCATATATTGCACAGGCTAGTCATGGGTTCAATGAGTAGAAATGGTGATTTTTTCTGATATTGCTGAACGGGTGTGGGGGCATGAAGTTGAGTACATTTCCTACATATCATAATTAAAACAAAATAAACCTATCTATGATTAATGTATTTTTTGAAATGAAATTGCCCTATAGGGTTCGTATCAGTTAAAAGCTATGGTGCTCATCATTATTTGAAAAGCTAGATAGAAGTGCAGAGAATAATACAGACTAATTATGACTATTTCTTTTACTTTATGCATTTCTTTTTGGTGCTTCAACCTTTTCTTTCTATCCTTTGTTTAACTTCAAAACAAAAGCTGATTGTGAGTTTATATTTCTTATCATTTTGCACATGGAAGAGTTACCTACGATGGATTAGAGATTGTGAATTCTACTTCTAATAAGTTTTTTTTTTTGGTATAATCATTCAGTTTTAAAAACTTTATAGGCCCTTGATTAATTCATATTCGAGTTGAGAGAGATTCTCTATAGAAATTAAAACTTTCTCGATGTTAGTTTTCTTTATTCATGAGATTTGAACCAAGACTTTATTTAAAGGGAACAAGTTTCTTGCCACTTGAAGTAACAAGGTATTAGTAAATTCTAATAAGTTTTTAATTCATTAGTATTAGAAAAAGCAATAGAGATTATAAGTTCGAATCCAATTTGAATCAAATTTATAAAAAAAATAATCTAAAATAATTTTAATTTATTTTTCATTTGTTTTACTCTTTGTCCTAGCTTATTTTAGCTAATCAAACTCTAATATACACCCCTGATGGGCCGAACCAAAAATGTTTCAGTTCAAACCCCCATCAATGATGAGTTTTCATAAAAAGAAATTTATAAAAATTTTCTTTCTTTCCTATTAGCAATTGACTCTTATCCTGACTCTTATGGAATAACTAATCATATGACATTGCCCAAAAAGAAAAAACTCTGATAGATGATATTATTCTAGTATGCATTTTATTTTTGGAAGAAACTAACAGAGATTTGGAAAAAAAAGCTCTTAAACGCTATACACTATATATATATTCTTTCTGACCAAAAAAACCATAAATATATATTTTTTTTATAAGTATTGTGCTGTTAGATTGCTCCCAAATGAGTCATGACTATTAGTAATTAATTAGTTAGTAAGCAGGATGAATTAGAACACAATACCGAACATCTTATAACGTTGGAATAAATAAACCATAAAAGCACAATATTTGAAGGACTCAAACTTGAGGCACTAACGTTTCTATGCTTCACCCTTGCCATCAAGGTAAGGGATCATTTGCCATCATAAATATGTTGAACTGCCCTCAAGTTCATAGATGATACTATCTAATATCTTGGTATAATGATAATGTGAGATTGACTAAATTTGAATATCATCAATATAATCTTCTTTTTTAATACTTCAACAAAGAAAAAATGCATGGCTAATACTCAACGTGAAAAAATTCAATCTCGATTCAATATATGCGACTATGAATCTATTAATCATGAAATAATTTAGTGAAACAGATATTATTTTTTTTCAATTGTAAAAAATATTAGTTATTTATTGTTGGAAATATACATGTAGGATATAATTTTATTGATTAGCACACAAAATGACATGATGAACCAAACTAGATAGGAATTCCTCCTCCATGTGGGCATTGTAAATCAAAGTCATCTACATGTGGGGCTAAGAAATTGAACTATTGCGATGGACTCTCATCTTATGTTATATGACAGCCCATATGGGTGGGAACATGAATCACAAAATAGCATACATAATAAACTTATGGGCGGCCCAAACAAGACTAATTATGCCCATCCTGCACCGACACATATGATGGACCTTAAAGAAGGCTTTGCGTTGGTTGATTCACAAGGAATACAGATTTTTGTTAGTATACTCTGACTTCAGCATCACTCGTAACTTTCAACAAAAAATCCCATTTTAGGATTCCCCTGATTTTAGATTCAGCTTTAGATTAATTTTCATTATTTATCCAGGGCTTATATGGATAATATAACATTTGATAATGTAATATATTTTTATTTTATTATGTTAGAGATAAATTAATAATTAATTATTTAATTTATCTAAATATTTAAAAAATTTAACAATATATAAAATTTTTATATAAAAATAATTTAAAAATTTTAATAATATACAAAGTCCTCCACAAAAAAAATTAAAAATTTAATAATATAAATTTTTTTTATAAAAAATACTTTAAAAATTAATAATATATAAAAAAATTTCTTTTTAGTCCTCTTTAGAATTTTAATAATAATAAATATTTAAATTTTTATATAATAAAAATTTAAAGAAATAAATAGAAAAATAACTAACAAAAAATACAGTTATAAAATTTTTTTATTTTGTATCAAAATTATTACTATTATTAAAATTTATTATTATTAATTCAATTATAATTTTTTAATTTCTATTTTATTTACTTAAAAAACTAATTAAATAATAATTTTAAATAATAATAAACTTTAATTGTTGCTAATATATTATATTTTAATTATTTATTTATTTAAAATTATTATTATTAGATTTATTAAATATTAAATTTATTTTAAATTTATTATTATAATAATACTGCATAATGTACATGCTCACAACTATTTTTAATATATAATATTAACTTTATTTACAATTGTTTAACATAATTACTCGTTATATTTTCTTTCAAGGTTAATGTTTAATTGTTTAATTAACTTATATAACTTTCTAGTAAGATTAAACCCATTATAATTGAATCCAATTTAGATGATTTATTATTATAATAAATACTTTTATTGATATAAATGAATAAAAATAGAATATAATCAATATATATTATTAATTGTAGTCTCAAAATTAATTTTGAATCATTTATTAAATAATTGTGTATAACATAGTTACATATCATTGTTTTATATCATGTTATAAATACTATCATATAACAAAATTATAAATATGAAATTAGATAAATCAATCACTACATAAAAAAGACCTTTTAAATAAAAAATTTAAAAATATAAACAGTAAAAATTCTAAATAGAAAACTAAGATTGCATATATATATATAATGATTATAAGAATAAATTTTATTTTATCAACAAATATCTACAAACCAGAAACCAAACACAAGATCTAATGAATGTGTCAACCTAACAAATAGACTTTTTTTTTTTTTTTTTATCAACAATTACAAAGAGGGGGAGAGAATTCAAGTTAAAGATCTAAAGATCTCAAAGGTAGATACACTGATATTAGCCTAAATCTAAGTATGTTAACAAATAGACATTTTATATTAATCGAAGTGCCTACAAAAATTAGAAATTAAGTTAGTTCAGTTGACCATTTTTTTTAATTAGATCGAAAGTTGTTAGATTTGAATTTCATCAATGTAAATAAATAATATTTGAGTGATTGAATTTTTAAATAAACATTTTAACAAATAATAAATAAATAATAGCTGTTCAATGAGATTTCTACACAGGATCCACCGCATTGGATCAATCACCTTGTGGAATTATCCATGAGCTCACAAATTTCTCAAATCTTGTAGTGCCTATCATGTTATTTTACCTGATAAAGTTGATGTCAATAAACATCTTGAGATATTCCAAGTTTTCCGGATTAAATTTTTATTTATTTTATTGTGTGAAGAATTTTGCTAATAATAAATATAACTTTGATAAATATAATAATTTCAAATTATATAAAATTATATTTTTTATGATTGAAATCACCAAAGCAATAAAAATAAAAAAATTAATTTTGTAACGTTAAAATTTTTAAATTTTATTAATTAAATATGTTATTTTTTAATAATAGTATAACTTTTAATAATTTTAAATTATTATTAATAATTAATTTTATACTTACTATTACTAATTTTTTAATATAAAAATAAAAATTTAAAGATTAGATACATATTAATGGCATAATTACGAAAATTTTAAGATTCTAAAAATATGTTTTTTTGCCGTTAACGAATTATCCCAAATCTATGGCAGGAAGAGAATCATATAAAGTATGGTCCACTTGAGTTAGATATGCAACAGCATTCACATCACATATCTAAATGGTTTGCGTTGTTATGGTCGTTGGTTTGGTTGGCTTGATTAGTTGTATATTTGATCAAGCAACTTTGGCTTTCGGGTTCCACTCCTCCATTCCCATTGAAGTGTAAAAAAAAAAAAAAATTTTGCGTTTCAAAACATCTTGGCCTTTTGGTCCTAATGTGTATTGCAAGGTTGTTATATTTTGCACCCTTGTTTATGGTAATATAAACTAAAACCTATCACACGTGTTAAAAAACACACACATTTTCAGCTTAACATATTAATGTTTGTTACATTTAATATGTAAATTATAGATTCATTTTTTTTTATAAACTATAGGTTCATTTTGATATAAATTGTAGATTCATTTTTATAAAGTGTAAGTTTATTTTTCGTAAACTGTAGATTCATTTTTTATTAAGTGTAGATTCACTAGTAATAAACTGTATATTCATTTTTTATTCAAACTTCTATATGATAATTTTGTGAATTTAATGTAAATTATAGGTTCATTTGGTATAAACTGTAGATTCATTATCAGTAAATTATAGGTTCATTTTTTATAAAGTGTATGTTCATTTTTTGTAAACTATAAGTTTTTTTTTTATAAAGTGCAGATTCATTATCCATAAACTAAACAAAAAGAATCAAATATATAAAAATAGAATCAAACGCATAGAAAAGCTAACAATTAAATAATAAAACAATAAAAATAAACAAATAATTCATAATTTATTATTAGTAAATTATAGGTTCATTTTCTTATAAAGTGTAGGTTCATTTTTTATAAACTGTAGGTTCATTTTTTGTAAACTATAAGTTTATTTTTTTATAAAGTGCGAGTTCATTATTCATAAATAGAACAAAAAAAATCAAACACACAAAAACAGAATAAAAAATACAAAAAACTCAGAAAACTAATAACTAAAGATTAAAACAATAAAAACAAAACTAATAACTAAAGATTAAAACAATAAAAAAAACATATAATTCATAATTCATTATTAGAAAATTGTAGATTCATTTTTTATAAAATATATATTCATCTTTTATAAACTATAGGTTCATTTTTTGTAAACTGTATGTTCATTTTTTTTTATAAAGTGCAAGTTGATTATTTCTAAACTGAACAAAAAGAATCAAACACACAAAAATAGAATAAAAAACACAAAAAAACTAACAATAAAGGATCAAAACTATAAAAACAAACAGAGAATTCATAATTCATTATCAATAAATTGTAGGTTCATTTTTTTAATAAAATATAGGTTTAGTTGTTATAAATTATAAGTTTATTTTTTGTAAATTGTAGTTTATTTTTTATAAAGTGTTGGTTCATTATTCACAAACTGAACAAAATGAATCAAACACATAAAAATAGAATTAAAAACACAAAAAAATTAATAACTAAAGATTAAAACAATAAAAATAAACAAAGAATTCATAACAATCAACAATCAAAAAAATAATCAATAATCTCATTCTCAAAAACATTATTCATTGATTACAATTGAAACAAATAATCGAATAGTAGTAATCCAAGGACAAATAATCAAAGAACATATAACAAAAAACAAAAAAAAATCAAACAAGAATAAAAATCACAGAAACAAACAATCTAAAACAAGAAAAAAACGAACACACAAAATAGAGAATTAAAAAAGAGAGAAGTGCTAACTATATACTCTCGTTAACATCATTAATAGAAACAAATAAATTTAAAAAACTCACATGTGTGAATTTCTTTCAAAATGCACCATATCAATAAATGACACAAAGTATCATTAACAATGGTCCATGATATAATTTGTCATTGCAAAGAGTGAAGTTTTTTGTTTTTCAATTTTTCTAAAAGGGAAAATGGTATTGATATTACCTCACTAATGGGTTAGGCTCACTCCTCCTTAGCACCTAGTTCAACATCATGGGTCAAGTCTATTCAATTTGTCATAACGCAGTTTGATTTAGATGGGCTTTCAACTTAATGACCAACTTAGCTTGGTCCATATATATGACTCTTCAGTCCATCCTAACTATCAGTTTCGGGAAGTGTCATTTTATTCATGAAACACTATCTTTTCAAGAAGTCTCACACACGAAAAAAAATATCATCCAATATAGAAAGTATGCTGGCATTTGTCTAAACAGTCCACCCAAGTCATTATATAAAAAGCCCTTAACCAACTATTTCATTCATTCTATTTTGCATACTGCTCTCATCTATTAACATTAATCCCTGACTTAAGCATCAAAGTTAATTTTCGGCACAAAACTTAATTGTCCTCTCACTTCTCTTATCTTGCAAGCCTGATCTAGAAAGACCTAAGCCATTTAGGCTAAGCCTAAAAAGATCCCCGAACTATCCAACTCCCACAGATGACATTAAGTACTATGACAAGTAAAATAAAAATAAATTACACTAAATAAAAGAAAATTAGGAAAACAAATTGAGCAAGTTAAGGTGTGAAGGTGGCATTAAACTTGTTCGCTAGCAGCCCTTCCTTCCGTTATTTCCTATTCAAACTTTTTCATCTGCAATCTGCCATTCTCTTTTGTGTTCACTTTGATATTAATTATAGTGTTGGCATAATGCATGATGACTTCCAATCCAATTATTTTGTTCCAAAACGATGTGATTAAGAATAATGAGTTTGGTTTAATGTCCAAACAGATATTGTTAGTCCAAATCTATTGCCTTTTTCAAAAATTAATTAAAAAGACATTTTAATGTACCAAAACAATTAATATTAGATGACTTTGCTTGACACTATAACATTATGTCTTATCTCTATCGACAGTACTGACGCGATTAAAATCATGCTCGGTCTTTTTTTTTAATAAATTTTATATTGAATTGAACATATGCTATTTACTTTTTGTATTTTATTATATCAATTTTTGCATTCATATTATTCATTTTTTATAATTATATAATAATATTTGAAAGTATCAAATATAGTTGAGGATAACAATAGTGTATTTTTAGGATTATGTTTGATTATTTGAAATAATATTAAGTGATTATAAAAAAATAAATACAGAAATTGATAAAATTAAATACAAAAATTGATAAGCATATAATCAAAAGTATAAAATTTACGAGGAAAAAAAAAAAATCTTAACGTCACATGTTGATGTGACCATGTGCGATACCATACCTTTTCCTTGTTTATAATATTCTGTGCTGTACATGAAGTAATCTATGAAAAAGGCTCTCACAATAAGGGAAAATTATTTACAGCTATAGCTAGCTTGTTTTTCAGGCGTTTCCCTGGCATAGATCATGTGGTCTAGTTTTTTGTTGGACACATCACTGCAACTGCATGCTGGAGGAGTATCTGACAAAGACAAAAGTAGTACCTCCAAGAGCCAGAGCACAAGATATTGTTTTATATTAATTCTTCTAGTATCCACTTGCTTCTATTGCATGCCTTTCATGGATATCCGAATATCTTATATTGCGAGGAACAATTCACTAGTTTCTTGTACCTTCCATTCAGATCACTGCTGCTGCCTGGAATTGGAAAGCAATCAATAATGTTCGTTAGGTAAGGCCAATGTTTCTTGTTCATAAGAGGTTGGAAAATGACCAGAATGCGAGCACTAGTTGTTGGGGTGATTCTGCTGATTTTTCTAAATCTTGGACTTCTTTCTAGCAGTGCTGATCGAGAGGTCTCCAAGTCCACTCCTCTTGGCTCTTTTTCCTCGTTTCGTAACGTCTCATGCAATACCACGTTGGATGTCAAAAGAGGCGTCCCAACTGGAGCCAATCCTCTCCACAACAGGTAAAGATCGATGAGCACAACTTCACGGTCTTGAATATAATTTCAGCATCACCGAAGCGAATTTTTTCAACTTTTAGGGTTCTATAATAGTATTATCATTGTGAATTATTATTCAAAAGATTAGTGTTGCTTGAGCTATAGAAGAAGAAACAAGCTAGCTTCTATAGGTGTTCTCGATCTCTTTAGCTTGAAGAAACTTGAGGATAGCTTTTTGTTCTTCTGTCCATTATTTATTTCTGTATTGGATAAAATATATATTGAAGCAAAGTGTAGTTTATATATGTTTTTGTCTTATTGGGTCTATGTTCTGACATGTAAGTGCATGAGTTGTCTGTTGGTTTGGCACTTTCAAGTATGTTTGTTGCAAGCCCTATCATGAGCATGTCTTTATATTCTAGTGTTTAATCACGAAATCATCATGTGCCTTGTCGCTTCACCCTATATATGCAATTTGGAGGAATTTATCAAAAGAGTTTATCAAGATTAGTGTTACCTTGGAGATTATCAAATAATAAATTTTAGAAAACAACAATTTTGAAATAAGGCTGCAGAGAAGTACAGCAATTACTACAAAAGAATAATTTTATTTAAATTAAAAAAACCTATCTTTCAACTAATTAAATCTAGTTTGATTGATCTATTCATTCTCTTTAGGAGTATAAAGATTAGAAGTCTCAAATTTATTTATTTATTTATTTATTTTTTACTAAATTAATTGGTGTTTCACTTTTACCGTTAAAGTTAAAAAGAGAGGTCTATCTCTGTATAATTGATGACCCTTTGAGAAATCAATGAATTAAGAAACAAAATATATAGTGAATAGGATATAGGGAAATGGTATATGATTATAGCTTAATATATATCACGCGTGATGTTTATATAAGCTTGATATAAGCTTTTGTAATAGTAATAATATATAATGCTCTTGTATTTTTCTGCTATGGATGCTTCTATGCTTGTCCTTTTTACTGTTGGTGTTGTGTGGACGTTCCCTTTCTGTGTCTCATTTTGCTTGTCATTTGCATCTCTAATTAATGCAACCCGTTCTTCTTGTTATATATGTTGAAAATTTGTACGAATTTATTCATTGAAGAGAAAGTTTACTAAAAAATAAAATAAAATAAGTGGTATTGAAGTGCAGTTAGCTAATTTCATTAATTTTATTTAAATTATTGGGATATCTTAAAAATAAATTTAGAGTAATGGCTCTATGTATTAGGATATTATTTGTCTTAAGTTTCATAAGGTATATATTTTTTATTTGTGTAACAGAAAATCAACACTAGTTGTATATGTCATTATATACTGTTGTATTAATGTAATTTTAAATATTTAAATAATAATTTTATTGCTATATATAATTATTTGTTACTTTAAATAATTTTTATTCTAGATAAAATTACAATAAGCAATTTATAAATTATATATATAATTTAAAATTTTACATAATGACACACTGTGACATCATATATATATGTCACTATAAAATTTATAAGTATGTAAAAATTAATCAAGTTAACAAAGAAATTTGCTTCTTCCTCTATTAAATTGGGTAAATACTATATATGTTCATATATCACATTGTATTACGATGCTATATTTAGTATATTCTCAAGTATTTAAATAATAATTTTATTAGTGTATAATTATTTATTATTTTGAATAATTTTTATTTTTGATAAGATTATCATAAATAATTAATAAATTATGTATATAATTTAAAATTTTATACAATAATACTATATCATAATGTCACCGTAGAATTTACCGTCAAATTGTTTATTAAGTATAAAAATTTACCATGGAAATATATATGCTCTTGCAGAGGAAATCAAGTTTTGTAGAAATACATGCAAAATGCATGAACAAGATATAAAATGCATAAACTAGAATTTTTTTTTTTTTTATCTACATTAGTTGTACATGATTACCTTATATACTATTCAAATAATATAAGGACATATAAAATAATTATTCAATTTACATCATTTTTATCTTAAATGTAAAGAGATTTGTACATCAGTTAATTCAAATGTAATTATTATATTAGTTGAGCGTTAGACGCATCCGCATTTTTTAAAAAGTGAAATATTTGTATTAGACATTTCTCTGATATGGACACATACCTGACACATGTTTGACACCCATCCATATGTATTGAAATATTTTATTATTTTTCATTTTATTCGTTTCATAATATTTATTATTTTTAAAAAATATTTTTATTTTAATATATCTGTCATTTTATAATATCAAAATAATATTAATTAATTTTTCTAAATTTATCTTTATCACTCCTCTTTCTTTTACCTCTTTCTTTTAATGGTAGAGTTTTGATTAAAGATAAATTACAGGTATATTAATTCATATTAATGAAGATTATTTTTAATTAATTATTTTTTAATCTATGCATATACTTTTAAAATGACCACGGACTTTGTTTACGAACATGGTAAGGACATAGCTCGAACGCACTTAGGACATGGTTTGGATACTTTTGGGATATGACAGGACAAATTTAAAAATTTAAAATCTAATTAAATAGCAATTTAACGTTCTAAATTTTTAAATAATTTGACAATTAGCTCTAAGTTAAAATTTTTAAACCAATTAGCTCATTATATTTATAAATATAATTATTTTTTTTATAAAATTGGAAAAAATGTAAGACACATAGAAATTTTATTTCAAATATATTATTAGAAACAAATTAAACTATATTTATGTAAAATATATTAGTTTTTTTATTATTTTAGTATTATTGTATCTGAATCAGTATGGTGGGTGTATACACTAAATTTAACTTAGTCTTTCGCTATATCATTATACATGTTTAGATGTTCTAATCATCTATCACGTAGTGCAAAACCAAAAAATTTGATCTTCGATACTCCCAATAATAAAATGTAACAAAAGAAAGAAAAAAAACACAAGCAAATCATTTTATTATATGTTGAAGCATATGGATATTTAGTTTCTACATATGAAGCCGCAAGCAAATAGATATTATTGAAATACAAAATATTGGAAGAAGGGAACTCATCTACATGCCATTGACACAACTGCATTTGCAACGAGACATGCATTTCTTGCCGTCAGAAAGTGTTAGCATCCCACCATTACAGTCACACCTCTTAGCACATTTAGACCGTGAGGTACCACTCCACAAGCACCGCGCCATGCACCGCAGAATAGGCGTGCATGAAGGGCAGCCGTGCTTCATCTGGTCAACAATGCACCCTTTACATCCTCTGGCATCCGGCGGCTGACTGCAGGCAAACGCTGGAGAAATGCTCGTCGACCAAAGAATAACCATCAGCAGTGATGCAACAGGCAATGAAGAACACATGAGTTTCTTCTTTTCCATCTCTTGAAACTTAACAAAGTAATAAGTCCTATGCTAGACTAGCTTTTTGTCTTCACTTTTATGTAGACATTTTTGAATTAATTAATATGTGATGGTAGCTCATTAAATAGCCTCTCATTAACTACATCGTTGGGATTCTACAATGTCTTGGTTTGCGAAATTTTCTATCTCATCACCATATGTATCTCTTCATCTATAATTTGAGGAGTGCTGTGTCATCCAAATTAGAGACCAAAAAAAAAAAGGTCAATCTAGAAATTTATATCAATAATAATGCTTTTGGACTTGAGTTGATCAATGGTTATAAAAAAATCAATCATACCCTTCTATTAGTATTGGAGAGAAATATAAGACCTATTTACAACATTTGCTCCATTTCCCTCTATTTATACCATTTGCACCATTTTCCTTTATTGTTGCATTAATTCTCCTTTTATAGTCATATTGTCTTCAAGTTTTTTAGACTCATGAAAATAATAAGTGTTATTTTTCTTTCTAGCTCCTATTATAAAATTTTAATATTCAAAATTAAAATGAATAGAAATTATTTAATTTTTTATTTTCATGATAGTAAAAGATTGGCAAAAAATAATGATTGATATAAGAATTATTAGAAAAATAAAAGCTAGTATATATTATAATAATATTTATATGATTTCCTATTTCAATATAATTTCAAAATAGTCACTTTGAGATAAACTACTCTTGAATTGCATTTTCTATCTTGCAAATATTAAGTTACATGCCTTTTGACTTGCATTCATAACAGGCTCTTTTAACTTTCATGGCATGAAATGCTCTTATTTATAGAATTTATCATTTTCAATTTTACTGTATTAAAATTTTTAATTTAATTATAAATAATTCTTAAATGAAAATCTCATTTTACATAAAAATAATTCTTTAATTAATTGAATTTTTTTTCGAAAAAGTCAAATTTCATAAAAATTTGAGTCAAATTTACGCTAAACAAATTATTCATTATATAGTGAATAATTTTAAATTTGAAATTTTGTTTACAAAAATCAATTAAAGAATAATAGTGTAAAAGAAAAAACATTTAATGATAAAATTATACTTCCTTTGTCCGAAATTTTCAGTCTAGATTTTCTTTTTTATTTGTCCAAAATATAGTTCAATTTCTTTTTTTTAGACTGTAGTTAATTTACTAGTTACTCATTATACCCCTACTTAATGCATCGTTATTAAAAATTTATAAATAACAAATATTTAATTCACTTATTGAAAATTAAAGAAAATTAATTTTTAGTGGGTAAACTTCAATAGATGAAAATTGTTTGACACATATTTTCAAAAAGAACTTTTCCTAATAAAATATTTGAAATCTTAGTTTGCTAAATTCATTTATTTGATTTATATTAGCCAATTTTGTAAGATTAATTGTCTTTAATTTTTCATTAAAAATTAACAATTCCAAGAATATTTATTACTATTTATTTTAATGTGAATGTGGGTGTATATTTGAAAAAAGTATGCAAAATCAACTATTTTAACTATATTACTTACATTTTTTTAATATGTGTATAAAAAAAAAAAGTAAACTCAAAATTTAGGATGGAGGGAGTATAATTATTCTTATTGATCCGCATTTATTAGAGATCAACTTAATCCTTATAGCATCACTTATAAATTTAAAAACAAAAAAGAAATTTTGAAGTTAAATTTCATTGATGAGATTGGCAAATCTATGCAAGCAAGAGGATTTCAATAAAAGAAAAAAAAAAGGAATTAAAGGTTTGATGAATGGCTTTATAAATGAATTCCTGGTTCTTTTAAAGTTGCCAAATGAACTCCATTGAAAGTCAAAACAATTCCCATTTCATTTGCTGTAAAGTATCGTCAGTTGGTAGCATCAATGTGTTGTTCATGCACCGTCGTAAGCTGACTTCAAGATTACAATTTCCAACAATAAATGGACTCCAACTCGCATCCTGCAACTGACTTTTCCATTACTTCAGTGTTTACACCCATTTTGAAACTTTTTACACTTTCATAAAAAAGTACAAGAAGTTTTCAGTGTTTACATTCATTTTGAAACTTATTAAGGGGAGTGTATATAAATTTTATTAAAAGTTTCAACTATTTGCACTCATTTAGAAAATGTTAAAAACTCTAAAATAGTGAAATAACGGAAATCATTTTTTATACCATTTAAGAAAAAAAATGGTAAGAAGATAACTTAATCTGCATTTAATAAAACAAAATAATGTATAAAAATAATGATACCCTTGTAAATAATGGAGGAAAATAGAATACAATTTCTATCCATACACTAGTTCCCTCATTTTTTAAATCAATTCCTTTCTTTTATTGCACAATTTTCAATTTCTTAATATTTATGAGCAACAATAAATGATTTTTATTTTAAATATGTATTAAAAATTATAATAATCTTAATGATTATAATAAGAATACATAATTGGAGATTTATAAAAATTTTTTAATGTTTATTAAGAAAATTTAATAATTTTAAAAATTCTAATAAGTATATAAAATCAAAATTTTGTATAATATTTAGTATTTTTTAATAATTTAAACGATTAGCACATTGCAAATATCAATCCGATATAATTATATCTAGTCATGAAAAAATTATAATAATTATATGAAATCGACAATTTATAATTTTAAGTGTCTATTAAGAAAATTATAATAATTTTAAGCATTATAATAAGTATTCAAAATCAAAGATTTTCTAATTTTTAGTGTTTATTAAAAAATTCTAATAATTTTAAGAATTCAAATAAATATACAAAATCAAAGATTTTTCTAATTTTTATCAATTACAACATTGTGAGTATCAATTTGATTGTGATGAAAATTATAATAACTATTTGAAATCAGTGTTTTTCTAATTTTAATTGCATATTAAGAAAGTTATAATAATATTAAAAATTCTAATAGTATACAAAGTCAATTTTTTTTAATTTTTAGTGTTTTTTTAATAATTTAAGAGATTAAGACATCACGAGTATTAATCCGAAAGAATTTTATTCGTCATGAAGAAAATTATAATACTTATATGAAATTGGTAATTTTCTTAATTTATTTGTTTACTAACAAATTCTACTAATTTTAAGAAATCTAATAATCCTACTAATTTTAAGAATCCTAATAATTATATTAAGAAAATTATTATAATTTTAAGAAATCTAATAATTATATAAAAGCAAAGATTTTTTCTTTTATTTTATGTGTCTATATAATAAGAAAGTTCAAATAATTTTAAGACTTCCAAAAATGATATGAATTAAAGGATTTTCATATTGTTTATTGTTTGTCTAATAATTTAAGTGATTAGGATATCACGAGTATCAATCCAATATAATAATTTTAAGAATTATAATAAGAAATTTCTCTAATTTTTAGATTTTATTAAGAGAATTTTAATAATATCAAGAATTATAATAAGTTGATAAAATTGTTAATTTTTCTAGTCTATTGTGCTTTTTCAAAAAATTAGTCAATCAGGGCATTGCGAGTAATAATTCCATAGAATTATTTTCCGATCTCAAAGAAAATTGTAATAATTATATGAAATCCACGATTTTTCTAATTTTTATATTTTAAATTTTTTTAATAAGTATACGAAAGAAAAAAAAAAACTCTAATAATTAGTGTTTTTTTTTAAGAATTTAGACTATTAGAGTATCAAAAGTAGCAATCCGGTAAAATTATTATCTAGTATCAAAGAAAATTATAATAATTAAGCAAAATTGGCGGTTTTTCTAATCTTTAGTGTTTTTTAATAGTTTAATGATAAAGATATTATGATTATCAATCAAATAGAATTATATCCAGTCTCAAAGAAAATGATAATAATTGTACAAAATTAAAGAGTTTCATAATTTTAACTATTTATTAAGAAATTTTAAGAGTTGTAAGAATTCTAATAAGTATACAAAATCAAAGATTTTTCTAATCTTTAGTATTCTTTAAGAATTTAGTCGATTAGAGCATCACGAGATGCGATTTGATAGAATTATGTTCGATCTCAAAGAATATTATTGTAATTATATGAAATTGGAGAATTTTTAATTTTATTTTTTAGAAAAAAATTTAATAATTTTAATAACTATATGAAATCAAAGAATTTTCTAATTTTTAGTATTTTTTATAAGAAAATTCTAATAATTTCAAGAATTGTAATAAGTATACAAAATTTTAGATTTTTCAAATCTATAGTGTTTTTTTAAGAGTTTAGATTATTAGGACATTGCGAATAACAATTCTATAGAATTATTATCTGATCTCAAAGAAAATTATAATAGTTATATGAAATCAATGATTTTTTCTAAGTTTTTTTTGAAGAAAATTGTAATAATTTTAAAATTTCTAAAAAGTATACGAAATCGAAGAAATTTTTATTTTTTAAAAGAATTCTAATAATTTTAGTAATTATATGAAATCAAAGATTTTCTAATTTTTAGTGTTTTTTAAGGATTTAATTGATTAAGGCATCACAAGATACAATTTTATAGAACTATGTCTAGTATGAAAGAAAATTATAATCATTATATGAAATCAAAGATTTTCTAAGTTTTATTATTTTTAGAGAAAATTATAATTATTTTAATAATTCTAATAATTATAGGAAATCAATTTTTTTTTAATTTTTAGTATTTTTTAAGAATTTAGTCGATTAGGATATCACGAGATGCAATCCAATAGATATGTTATCCGATCATGAAGAAAATTATAGTAATTATATGAATTTGGCGATTTTTCTATTGTTCAAGAATTTAGTCTAATTTTTAAAATAATTTTAAATGTCTTTTAAGAATAAAATCACCGGTAGCAATCCAATTAAGGTCCAAAACTAATATCAAATAAGTTTATGGATGCATATAATTTATTTACGAATAGCTTAGTCCAATAGAATAAAAAAAATTTTTAATTTTTAAAAAATAATTTTTAAGGATGAATAACTTATCTGATAGAATCAAAAGAAATTAATTATAAAAAATTAATTTTATTGACGAATAACTTAGTCAGATAGAATCGAACAAAATTAATTTCAAAAAATTAATGTTTCAAAAATAATTAATTTCTTTTGAAAAATTGAACTAAATTTGTAAAAAACAAATTAATTCAATTGGATGAATTTTTTCTATTGAAATAGAAATTTACTCATTTTTAATTATCAATGTGTGATCCTAATATGTCTAAATATGTTGAATCTCCCTAATCAAATATTAGTATTAGTAAATTAATAGGTTTCACTTATTATTGTAAAAATTAAATAAAAAACAACTTAACAAAATAATTAAAAACAATAATCAGGATTGGAATGTAATCCCTAATCTGTACATGTATAGAAAATCACCCACATAGCATATTCAACAAAATAATGATTTCATGCTTCTTTCAAGTATGCAATTATTCTAAAGTTAAAATCGCTCTGTTTGTATCATGACCATGAGATTTTTGAATACATTCATTTTCTTCCTAAAAAGCCATCTTTTTGAACATTATCATTAGAGGTTCTATATGACAAAAATAATAAAAAAACAAATCTCAAGATCTTTAGATTCTTCCTCTCCTTGGTTCTACTTTCAGGTTCAATGCCTTTCAACACAATGTAAAACTTTTTTGTCTTATTTTTTTTTTATTATTGGTAATTCATTTCAATAATAATAAAATGTATAATATGAAAAAAGATAGAATTCACTCAAAAAATGATTATATTTATGAGCAGTGCATAAAGAGCGAAGAAGATAAATAAAGAGACGAAAAGTAACTAGGAGAAAACATTTTTTAAGAAGAAAAAATAAATTGATATATTAATGAAAAAGTAACAAATGTTATAGTCAAGAGTATAGGAACTCTAAATGCAATAATTGATTTGTATTGGGAAGTACAAATTCAAATTTCAAATTTCAAGTAAAAAATTTCAAAATCTATTTAAGGAGCAATATTGTCTATGCATATCAAATTTTTTGCTCAAATTTCTTATTTATCTCCATTGACCTGGATCAACTTGATATCTCTAGCACTATTCTTAAGAAAATCGATAAAGGCTTCATTGACTTTAAATCTCACAATTACCAAAAATGATCTTCTTTCAATTTCGTAAAAACATTAACCCATTGTTTGTAATGGGGTAAAATAAGAGATGAATCATAAAGATGAAAAATAAAAAAGAATTATAATTTTCTGTTATTTGAGAATAGAAGGAAAATAAAAAAGAAAGAAAAATAACTTTTATTTTGCTAAATAACTTTTATTTTGCTCTCTTTATTTTCCTCTAAAATGGAGAGAAAATATGAAAATTGAAGAAAATTATAATAAATCCACATTTTTATCCTTATATTTCTTTATTGAATCTTTATCCAAACACGAGGAGAGAAAAAAAATGAAAAAAATAAAATTTATTTTTCATAATTTCTTCTTTATTCAAACATGAAGAGAGAAATTTATTTTTTTTCTCCCTATATAATTTTCGAAATATAGAGTAAAAGCTTCAAAAGAAAAAAAATAAAAAGAAAGAAAAGTTTTTAATTTCTTTCAAACACTTAAAATCTGTTTTTTTTTTTTTTTAATTTAAGACTATTTGCCTCTTTAGATCATTGACGTGCAAATCTAGCTTTGTTGAAATTTCCTTTTTCTCATACAACATTATGTAAGGGTTTTCGATAGCTTTGAGTTAAATGATGAATAAGACTACGATCTTATGAATATATATCACCGCAAAAAATAACATTAATTAATGTAATTATTTTAAAAGTTGTAATTCCTTCATTTTACAATATCTGTCATTTTTGAAAAGTGTTTTTATTTTAAAATATTTGTCATTCTACAATACCAAAACAACATTAATTTTTTTTTCAAATTTACCATCATCACTCTTTCTCTCTCCTTTCTCTTAGTGGTAGAGTTTTAATTAAAGACAAATTAGAGCTATATTAGTCCATATTAATAAAAATTATTTTTAACAATATCTATCATTTTTTAAAAGTGTTTTTGTTTCAAAATATATGTCATTCTACAATACCAAAACAACATTAATTAGTTTTTTTTCCCAAGTTTACCATTATCACTCCTCTCTTTCTCTCCCCTTTCTTTTGTTGCTAGAGTTTTAATTAAAGACAAATTAGGGGTATATTAATCCATATTAATAAAAATTATTCTTCATTAATTATTTTTTCATCTATGCGTATAGCTATAAAATAACAGATATTGTGAAATTGATGAAGCATATCTCTTATAAAATCAATCAATTATGGCCATTATGTAAGTTAACCATTTTATTTCTTGCTTATGTATTTGTATTCACATCGCTTATTATTACTCTTTTTTTTTTTTTTTTTTTGAAAGGGGGGAGAGGAAGGAAGGGGAGGAACTGTGGCTTATCATTACTTGTTTTACTTATGACTACTAATGCTAAAATCTCAGTACAAAAGCATTACTTTTAATATTTTTTCTTGAATTATCTTGATATTTATTATTAAACTTAATCAAATATAACTAGGCAGCTAGAAAAAAATTGAACCCATTAAGCAAGCAATACTTAGATTTGTAAATAATTTTAATTCGAGTTATATCCAATATCATTTGCATAATTCTTTCAGATTCACTAGATTGATTTTTTTTGGTTTTTTAGTATGAAACTAATCTAAATTCAAGTTGGGCAGAACCACAAAAGTGACAACTTTTTCTACTGAATTTTAATGCAGTTACATACCAGAAACTCAAACTCAAGACCTCTTATTAAACTAGAATAACCTCATGTCAGTTGATCTATGCGCTCAATGATAAATGCACTTGATTGATTTTAAATATACATCCTTAAGATCATTTAAAAAAGAAATTAAACAAACATAACTTAAAAATTTATAGATAGTTTTAATCTATATTTATATCCATTATTAATTATATAATTATTTGAAATGCATCAGTTCAATGTGGAGTGTGTATCTGTAAGATATCTTAAGTAAGAAATTAGATATTTAATCTCAATTGATGTCTAAATTGATTCAAAAAATACCATGACCATATGTTTAAAAAAAAATCAATTTCATAAGAAGTAATTTATGAAAAGGAAATGGCTTTGTACGAAAACATCTTATTAAGAGTAATTAAAGATAAATTTACGTTAAGCAATATGTTTTCCTAAAAAAATAGAATTTTAAGAAGCATTTTCCAATATACGCTAAGTGCTTCTTTCCTTAAACTTCTTCTCTTAACCACCTTGATTTATCAAATGGCGTAATCACAGATCTCCAGTTTCATTCATCAAATTGTGCAATTACATATCTTCAACTTCGATCATCAAATCGTGCAATCACAGATTTGTAGCTTCATTCATCATACTGTACCTTTTAATTTCCTTTTTGTTTCTCATCTATTCTTTTTTTTTTTTTTTTCTGTTTGTTAACCGTAAATTTGCCTGCAATTTTTATTAGCTCGATCTTTGCGCCTATGGCTGCATTGAAGTTCCGACTCCGTTGGTTGTTATGATTGAGCAATTTCTTCACCTAATATTCTTTTTCTATTTTGTCAAATTTATTCGTGATCAAGCCGAATTCTTTTCTTTTTCTGTCTGATCTCATAAGTTGGAATCATTTTGAGCAGCCAAGAAACTTGGAATAGATATATCTAAACCAATTATTGCTTGCATTGCCAATTTGTCCTTCAAATGTACAGGTGAAATTCCAAAGCCGAGCTCCTAAGCTTATTTTTTTTCATTTTTTTAATATTTCATATTGATCTGTTACTTTAATTTCTTTCCAAATAATTTTATAATAATTTCCTGCCACACCTAAATATTTTGCCTACTCGCTTCACCATTTCAACCTTGAAAAGTCAATTGTTGAGTGAAATTTGGCAATCTTAATTTAATTTAGATGGACTTCGCTTGTTCCTTGAAGCTCCCTATTATTAGAGCTGCACTAGCATTTTAACATCGGTGAAAATTCTAAGATTAAGAAATCGCTGAGATGTGCTGATTCTTTGGTTGCAGTCACTGAGGTCCTTCTCCAATGATCTAAAAGCGAAAAAACCTCAGTCTGAGAAAAAAAGAAAAAAAAAATATCAGAAAAGGAGGACAAAGCTTCTATTAGTGTTGTACATATGCCTGATGTTTAAAAACAGCACATGGCATCTCATTTTAGAGAAATTGTGCTAATGCCGATTCTTCAATCTTACCTAGACATAACGTTTCAATTGTGCTTATTAGCAATTCTTTTCTTTATTCTATATTTTTTAAAATTTCTCCTCTTTTTAACCTAAATGTATTTTGTTTAATTTTTGTTAATTATTTGATTATCTTGAGTTGATTGAAATTTGGTCGATATTCTTATAAACTACTTATTAAAATATTATAAACCATATATAAACGCTCATCTACTTTTCTGATATAAATTTTTATATCAAGAAGTAAAATGTTAAATAAATATTTAATTTTCACTTATTTGCAACTTATTTCAAATTTAAAAATGATTTATATTAGGTTTTATCTATTAAAAGTATAAAAATACATAAAACAATAAAATATTTACAAACAATTTATTTTTCATTTACTTTTGATTTATATGTTCTTTAAACAACTATTTCTTGAAGCAAAACATGAAGTATACATATTCCATTTATTAAACACTTTGAAAACAAGTTTCAAGAAAAATACAAAACAAATAAGATATTCTTTCTTTGGAGTAGCAAAAGCATACACACATTTTAAATATAAATTATTATTTTTAGACTTAATTTTTAATTATATTAAAATTTTAAATATGTGGATTTTAAAAAATTAATGAAATAAAATAATTTTTAACCTCTAATAAACACGATTTTCTTAGAACAACATCAACTAAAAAATATTTATCCACAATAAAATATTGACTTTTATTTTAGGTTTACTAGTTCAAAACTTTTAAAAGTTAAGTACATAAAACAATTTGTAGGAAAATGTTTATTGTAGTTTTATTTTTAATTTACTTTGGTTTACGAAACCATTAATAAAATAAAAGAAAAAAGAAAAACATTAGAACATAAATGTCATTTTCAACCCCTAACAAATACGGTTTTCTCTTTTTTTATAATTGATTTTTAACTTACAAAAACACAAAGAATAAGTTAAGGTCTCGATTACTTTAAAATTTGAAATCAAAATAAATAACAAAGAATCAATTAATATTGAAAAAAATAATCACTAATTTTTCTAAGTATCTAGTTTGTTAAAAAAATCAAAATCAATTCCTTTATTTTTACTTTTTTTTTATAATATTAAGATTGGTAATCAATGCAAAATTTCTATATTACATAATAAATTTAAAATATATTATAGTTAAAAATAAAATTATTATATAATTTTAAATTTTAATTAAAAATTTTTAATAAAATTATATTTTTGTGTTATTATATTATTTTTTAGAATTTAATTTTATGTTATTTAATATTTAATTGAATAATTTATTTTATATATTTAATTTTGATATTATATATGTCATAGATTAAATTAATTACATATTTTTTACTTAATTAGCATGAAAATAAAAATCTTATTCTTGAAGGAGGAAGGGAAATGAATTTTCCCATTTGAAAAAACATATTATTATGATTTTGATATATTTTTAACCAAATCAACAAATAAAAATAATTTATTTCAATTCCGATTTCTAAAAAATATTTTGCTGATCAAACCAGCCAAATATCTTAGTGTACATTTTGTGCAATCATTTGCATTGCAAGCTTTGAAATATTTGGGTTGTTTTCATTTGAAGTGTGCATGAGACATGAAAATATCAAATTGAACAAAAAATTGAATCGAAAAAATTGATTCTGAAAAATACCCGAAATAATCAAAAATTTTTTGTCTCATACTGCTCTAAACTAAAAAAAGTGGAACAATTCTTGAGCAATATATATCTGTATCGAGAACCCTACCATTTTATCCTAATTTATCCTGTATCGAGAACTATTTTGTTCCATACACACACATACATATATTTACATATACATTATGTTTATTTTCCAAAATTGATATATTGTAATATTGCAGACTTGTTTATATTTTTATTATGTTTATATTGTATAATTGATATGATATATTTTTATTTCATAATAAATATATTATAAAATTGATATATTATAGTTTTACAGGCTTATTTTTTGCATTCTTAGAAATTTGATTTTAAATTTTAAATTTTAAATAGATATTAGAGGAATATATTTATTTAATATTTACATTTAAAAAAATTAAAAATACTAATTTCAAACTATTTTATTTTATTTGTCACATTTTTTTTGAAAATTTAGTACAAAATAATACGAGACTCAATAATATATAAGACAATACTTATTCTTGAATTTTGAAAACCGATTATTTTAGAACAGAATTAAGATTTTCAAATCTTCGGTTTTACCTGTTCTATGCACACGCTTAGTTTTCGTGGCCTTCAAGGTGCTTAGTTACAAAAATAAATACAGATACATGCTCATAACAGTACACGGGTGGATGATGGACCACTGGCTTCCTCTTCTATGATACAGGGTACATGTTGCCAGCTGTGGACTCCTCCACATCCGCTAGCCAACCCAAATTCTTGGCTCATTGAACAATGAGGTAAAAACGGAATGAAAAAAAAAACCAAGAATACTAAAAAAAGAAAACTTGATGTATTTTATTGTTTTTTTAAAAAAACGGTGGTATAAAAGTTATTTTGAAAAGGTTTAATTATTACAAAATTCTGAATTTTAATGTTTTTTTTAAATCTATCTCATTTTTATTTTTTAACTAAAAAATTTCAAATTTTAATTTTTTTAAATCTATCATCAAACCAATATTTGATTATTAAAAATAGATAAAAGATCATTTTGATCCTGAACTTTTCTAAAAAGTTTGTTAGATCCAAAAAAAGAAAACACCTAAAAATTATATAAAATATTGTTTAACTAAAAATTTAACTAAATTGAATTTAATAAATTTATTCTAAATAATTGAAATATAATTTATTTAGATAAAAAATTTATTATAAAATTTTATTATAAAATATCATTAGTTCATAATTTAAAGTAAAAACTTTCACCATCATAAAGTTTTTAAATAATATAATAATAAATAGTTATTATCTTTTTTATATACACATTAAATAGCTAAAACTTATTTTTTATAAAAAATTAAATCATCTTTTTATATTACTAAGTTATATATAAATTTACTAAAAATATATAATAGTTAAATCTTAAAAACTCAAAATAGAAATTAAATAAAAAAAATATAAAATCTTATTTAATTTTTCTTTTTATATAAATAGTATCTTTTTTACTTTTGTATAGTGTCTGTATTTATATAATAATATAAAATTTATTTTTTATAATATTTTTTGAGTGTAAAAATACTTTTTTTTTGTTTTATAAGTTATTATATAATATAAAAATTCAATCCACTTTAATTTTTTAGAACATGTTGATCTATTATTTTATATAAATATTTATTTTATTATAAAATTTAATCAATTTAAACTTAATCAATTATTTATTCTCAAAATTTAAATATAATATATTAACTTTATATTTTATATAAAAATATTTTATCTGATTTTTCTATTAAATAAAAATTAAATATTTAATCATTGTGCACTTGTACTACTTTTATCTTTTATTTATATGCCTTAATTTTATTTATTTATTATTATTATTTATATGATATGAATATTATTATTTAAGATAATTTAAGCAATTTATTTACTAGCAAAAATAATTATTTTCTATCATTTATATCCATAAATATAAAATTTTTATAAATAAATAGACAATAGTTAATCAATAATTTTAATTTTAAAATATATTATATATATTCAACTTCAAAAATTTTCTAAATCTATCATTGATTATATATATATATATATATATATATATATATATATATATATACACACACACACTTGTAAGATTAATTTATTTTTTAACTTCTTATATATTTGAATAGATTAACATTTAACTATTTTATGTTTTTAATAAATTTATTTTTATCTCAAGAAATGACTCATCAGTATAAAGAGATAATTTGATTATTTGTAATAAATAAGTTTTAGCTATTTAATATGTACATAAAAAATGATAACTATTTATTGTTGCATATTTTTGAAAAAAATTATGCTTATCTATGTTTTTTATTTTTAATAATGAATTAATGATACTCTCAAATAAAATTTTATAATAAATTATTTATTTAAATAAATTAGATTTCAATTTCTAGAATATATATATATATATATATATATATATATATATATATTATTTTTTAAAAAAATATATGATGATGTAAGTTTTCATTTTAAATTATGAATTAATAATATTTTATAATAAATTATTTATCTAAATAAATTATATTTCAATTACTTAGAATAAATATATTTAATTTAATTTAATTAAATTTTTAATTAAATCAGATTTTATATAATTTTAAGTATTTTCTTTTTTTGAGTCTAACCAACTTTTTAGAAAAGTTTAGGGATTAAAATGATCTTTAATCTATTTTTTAGTAATTAAATATTGATTTAAGGATAGATTTGAAAAAAATTAAAGTTTAGATATTTTTATTAAAAATAAAATATAAAATAAATTTAAAGAATACATATAAAATAAATTTAAAGAATACATTAAAATTGAAGATTTTTGTTTTTTTGATAATTAAGCCTTTTGAAAGAAATTAAGGTAGAGGATGTACTTTTCTGTAAAGGAAAGGCTTACCGATTTCGTGTGAGACCAAAAAACTCGGCCCAGTTCATTATAAGAAAGAAAATATCAAATATATGGATTTGAAAGCGCTGCTTATCAACTGTAGAAACACAAAAGGAGAAAAGGAGCCAATTTGATTTCTTTCTACTACTGCAGTCCTTGAATGGTACTTCTTCTTCTTCTCTGTCGCCAATGTTTGGTTGTTCATGTATTATTACATTCAGTCTGTGCCCCATCCGTTTGATTAAATTCCTAAAGGGTTCATTTCTATATTATATTACTAGGCTTGGCTTGCAGGAATGTACTGAAGAGAAGAGGTGCGGAGAGTTAGCGAACTCGTCTTCATTTCACCGTTCCCTATACTCAGAGGTAACCCAGCCGAACTTGCCCCCATCGATATCTACCTATGTCTGTGTGAATATGAGTTGTTAATAGATCACTGAGTCTATGAAAATGTCTTTTGAGAGCGTTTAACTTTTTTTTTTTTTGTTTTTTTATTAGTTTCTTATAGATGGAGGTTCTTCTGGCGAGTCGATAGACCTTAAAGGAGTCTTTGTCCAAAGAGATTTTGATGGTTAAGTTAGTTTTATAGTTATGGTGAAACGAGAAATGTTACTTATTTGTAAGCAAAATTAGAAGAAGTAGGAGTGTTGATAACTGTGTAATCAGGATCTTTGGTATTTATGAGTGAGACTAACATGTTGAAACCTAGTTTTTATTTGGTGAGGCCAAGAACGGACAGACATTACCTCAATTGGTTATGGCTGAGCCTCTACACGTGTGCATTATGAGACTAGTTGCTTGGTTGAGATTGGATGAAGTTTGTCGGTCAATGCTTGTCTTGTCTTCTAACCAAATTGACTTACAGGCACATTACACTAATCTACTTTGTGCTTGGATTTGATCCTCATCCTTTGCATTGTTGTTGATTGAAATGCCTATATTATGTGTTTGTGATTGCCTAGCATTGGTTTTTTTTTGGCCTTCATGCCAATCTTATAGTCTAATGATTTACCTTCCTTTTGTTGGCTTTGAGACAGGACATTAATCATTTTCTTTTTCCCCTATATTTTTGGACACTGATATAGAAGGTAGGGTCATTAAAGGCTTGCAGAGATAAGAAAGCTTGGGTTGGACATAATATGACATCGTGGGGAAGTAGAGAAAAATGATTTAGCAGCTCTAGGTCTTTTAAAGATGTAATGCTCAATTGAGTGAAATGGATCCATATAGGAACCAAGAGCTTTTTTTTTAATTGAGCCTATACTCTGAAACTGCTTGTGATAGATTTGGAAGTGTTTGTAAATATCTTTTGTATCTTATGTAGGAAATTGTTAAGGGTTTTCTGTTGTTTTCCCATACAAATACATGGTTGCATATAGAGGTTTGGCTTTATGATTTTATATCCTCATGATATCTATTGACAGAGGGCCTTAGTTTCTTCATTAGGACTTACATGGCAATTGCATTGAGTTTCTTGCTGCAACTATGCTCTTTGAGGTTCCTTGACTTAATGATGATTAGTTTTCATTACACAAAATGCAGATAGAAGAGGTTGGATGGGAGCATCCGGTGAATTTAGCTGATGATTTGAAGTTTCTTAGCTTTCGCGTTATGTAAGACGTTTTTTATATTAATCTAGTAGTGCACAAGAACAATCAAGGCTTTCTTTTCCTTACTTCAGTAAAAGCTAGAACAAACATCTGGTATCAAGCAATTAAGTATTGCTGCAAAACATGCTTTAATTTACCTAACTAATCCTGCCAAGCAAAATCTATCAGGCTTAGTTAGTGCTAGTGATATATTATGACAATAGGAAAGAATGCCTAGACTCAATTGACGTTTACGGGTGTAGAACCATGCTTTTTTCCTCTGCTGGAGCATGTTACTACTTGATTGTTTCTGAACATTTATTCCCTTTTTTTTTGTTTTTTCACTAGCAAGGACATTTTATATGAAAGATCTTTATAGATTCTAACACTACATGAATATGATTGGACTTGTAATGCTGAATGTTTGCTAGTGTATGCACTCAAATATATTGGTGAATGATGGTTTTAAAGGTCTTTCTGATGAGCATGTTATTTCCTCTTTTTTTTTTTCCTAACTAGAGTGTCATACTATTTTCTATGGTTTATAAACGTGTCTTATTATGTGTTGTGATTCTTTTTATTCATGAAGTTTATGCATCCAATTAATGGACTAACATTTTTTTTGTATATTTGGGTACCAGAGATAAGAAGTGGTGGGCACATATTCTGGAAGTTCAGTTGGATAACCGCTATCCAAAATGCCCACCTTCTGTATCAGCTGTTGGTCCCCATAATCTCTTTCCTAGTTGGGTTCTTAAGTTTCTAGGCTGAATGCATATTTTTACTTCTTTTAGAATGTGCCATATATGTATTCAATCTCAAATGGTCAGTGAACTCAAGACTGAAAGATTTGGTGCAGCAGTTCCACAAGGTAAATTATTACTGGTGTTCATACATATTTCTTTAACTTCTCAATTATAAAAGTCTAGGGTTCCAGTGACTTCTTTGAAACAGTCTTTCCTATGAGTGGGTTGTGTTACACTAACAAAGGATCTTAATCAAGCTTGTTTGTTTTTTAAATATAGCAACATTTAGAGAAACTTCAGGATATCTGGTATACCTTGGATGACATTGATAGTTGTCTTTGTGTTGTTGATCTAAATCAGCCATCTCATGCCATGTCATTTCGCTAAATTGATATAGGTAAAATGGCTGTTAATTCTGCATATACTCATTTTCTTCACTTTTTCTATTCGTTGTTACTAAACCTTCCCGTTTCTTCTTCTCCTTCTATTTCTTTCCTTTTTTTCCTCCCTATTTTCCCAGGAAAGAATTGTTTCATAATGCTGTCTATGAATGTTAAAGATCCTCAATCTTTACTGGAGTAAGTTGTCATCTCATATTGATCACTTATGCAGCTAGCTTCGATTTTTTTCAGTATCATTTTGAAGTTGCTTTAGGTGTCTTTTTTGGGTTCAGGTCAAACTGTGAATTCTATGCGAAACTTATGCCAACAAAATAGCAAAAGATGGTAAAATCATCTCTTCTTTTGAATATGATGAACATTTAAATTCATGAACTTGTTATTCAAAATTGTTTGGGATACACTTCAGCTCTGCATTTTTCAGAGAAACAACCATCTTTAATCTCTCCCATGGTCAATGAGCTTATCACTAATGCAGCATGGTTACTAGACCTCAATTTGTATGAGTAGCAAAATCACTTAACTATAATTATTGTGGTGAATTTTGGCAAAATTAGTCCAGATATACTGTGTAATAGCCAAGTTAAGTTTTTAATCTAGTTCTGATATTAAACATAAGCTATGGGGCTACGTAACTTAGTCAAATATAAAAATGGGGTAAATAAATCTCTACAGAATTTTAAAATGGTGCCCTTTCAAAGTAAGTCAAAATTGAGTGACTTTGCTTATGCAAATTGAAATTTAGTTGCTGGGCTGAAATTAGCAGATAAGTGTATTGATGTTGGGTAAACTTGAGCCCCATTTTTGTAATATACTCGCTTTCCCATTTTGGAATTTCTCATAATTTTTTGCTTCTTTCGGCAGCAAGCTATTGCTCATTGGTGTCCTTTAGGGTTTTGTATGTGACTTCAGAATTCAGATTAGAGCAGCTGGGAACTTGATTAAATCTGTCTTTTTCTTTTGTTGCAATTACCTGAAATCCCATCGATTTTTTATGGAATTAGTGAAGATTCCTTTCGTTTTCTGAGAAGTTCTGAACTCATTGTCAGTTGTATTTACTCTGTGTACAATATATGCATTTTGATTATTTTATAGGATGAAGGACAAGACATTTCTAGAAAATGTTGCATTCATTCTGGAGACCCAACTGCCAAAGCCCATAGGTGACCAGAAGAATGATCAGCAAGTTGAATGTAGAATTTGTTACGCTCAATGTCTTCCAGTTGGTAATGCTATACGGCACGTATGCCAGTTGTGCTTATAAATATATACATCATTGACTTAAAATATTCATGTAGATGGTGAGCTTGGACCTAGGAGTGGGACTGGAACTGACTATACGTGCAATAACAGCAACTGCAACGGGGCATTTCATAGTGTTTGTCTTGGGGACTGGTTGCGCTCTATCACAACAAGAAGGCAGTATGTTCACTTTCTGGGATGTCTTTTATTTGGTTCCCACATGGGAATGGCTTCATTGTCCCTTTCTGTTTTTTTGTAATAAGGGACTTTTTAAGTTCAGTTTCCTGCATTTTTACTTGTCTGCCACTGCTGATACTTGTCTACCCATATCTTCAACCTTGTCATCTTGGGTAACTCTGTTCTGGACTCGAGTGTTTTATTGTACTTTTTCGCATAAGTTTGCACGTGCATTTGGGTAGGACCCGTGAGCTAGGTTCATGGAACTTATGCAGCCACACAATTGAATCAATTTTGTTCAGGCAGCATGCTTCCACAATTGAATCAATTCGGTCCTTTTTCAATTTTGTTCAGAAAGAAGGAGGAAGTATTTTCGGTCCCACATTTATTTTGGTTCAATTTTAAATACAGAAAAAGGACCGAGACCAGATCGGAATCAAATCAATATTAATTTAAAATTGGTCCTGGCACTGATTCTCTTTTAAGAAATGTACTGAAGACTGAGCCAAAATTGGATCGAAACCGAACTAAAAAATTGATTTTATATATATATATATATATAATTTTAATATTATGTATTAATTTAATGCGTGTATATATTATATATTTATATACTTGAATATTATTTAATATGATTCTTTTTATAATTATAAAGTTATATTTTTATTAATTTTATGGAGTCAAAATAAATAATTTTATGTTAATAATATATTTTATAATATTTAGATGAATAAATGAATTAAAATAATCATAATTATGAATTTTTTAAAAAAAATTTAGGAGTGAATCGGAATCAAATCGAAAAAACTAAATAGTATCCAAAAATTAGATTGGAACCGAACTGATCTTCAGTTCAGTCTGATCTCGGTTCTTCCTTTTGTTCGGTTTGATCGTGGTCCTTTGTTTTTTGAAAGACTGATCGTTTGATCCGGTTCCGAGATTTTTCAAAACTCTGAATGGTTTCGGGGTACTCAGGCCTAGTCCTCTCAAATATTAAATTCCTTTCATGTTCTTTTTCACTATAACTAATTTTGCAAATAACCTAAGAAATAATCGGGCCAACATTTCGGCCAATGGCGAAGAATGAACATTAAATTTGGTGAACCCAACATTATATCGTTGCTGCCGACACTGATGAAGAATGGCCGCCTTTGGTGTCCTGAGAAAGGTAAATAACCCCAATAATGTGTCCAAACCGAGCTTCGCTGATTATGCACTTTTGCTGACTGAGCATGTATGCGTAACAGCTACTAGAGGTTTTCTATGTTGCCCACCGGTGACACACATTGGGAACGATATAGTATCCTTCAGACATAGTCAATTGACTTGTTCTTTTACATGCATTCGAATTTTGTAGATCATTTCAAGTCTTGTTCGGGAATTGCCCCTACTTTTCTGAGCGAGTTGCAGTTAAAATCAACAATGCAAAGAAGTAAGTCTAGTTCTTCATAACGTTCTTGTGAAGTATTTGTGGGTGATTCCCATTTTTGGGCTCATTCTTGAAGCAAGAGGTTGCAACTTCCTCAATATGAAAATTAACATTCTACTTTTTCCTTTATATTTGACAGTTTTTTAGCTAGTGCATAAACTCTAATAAAATATAATGAAGGCTCTGGCAAATGACAAGGTCATTAATGTTAAGCAGCATCCCGATTTAGCCTCATTCAAGCCGATTTTTGTCATTCATATTCTAATTTCCGCTGTTTAATTAATTGTGACCTACAACCCAACAATGATGTGCAGCTTTCGATTCATTATCTGTTGTGCTAACCTTATATGTGGCCTGTTGATTGTTGACTTGAATCACCTTTTCATTCTTGACTGGAACCTGTTAAAGAGATGTAGTTCATCTCAAGTTACTGATTTGTTACTTTTATGTTGCTGATTAATTACTATATTTTCATGAATGCGTATCCCTTGCTTCTTACCGCATTCTAATTGACGCTGACTGGTAGGCTATTTTTTGGTTGAACCATTATGAAGTGAACCCAAATACCAACCATGTTTTTCTCTCCTCCATTGAGCATTGGTTGATATGCTAAGCTTATTATCCTTTGTGGATTTTTGTGAACTGTATCTTCAACTGATGGTCCCCTCCTTCGGACAGATGAGTTCAATTGTTGTTTATTGCAGCAATGGTGAGGGGCCTCCTTTAGGTATTTTTTACCTTTTTTTTTTTTTTGGATAGACGGTCAAGATATCCTTGAATCCGATTACGCATCAATTCAGACTGTCTATTTCTGGCTATCTAAAAAGCACACTCCCAAATAGGCCTCGTGCACTCGGACTAATTGATCTATGTTGTCCAAAAAATCAAATCTAGGTTGCTAATAAATGAGCAAACCTGAAATTACCACTGTGAGGTTATCATTTTGACGTGGGATATTGTTGGATTTCTTCGTTTATATTTTTATTGCTGTTGATAATTGGACAAATTTGGTTGAGAAGTGTATATTTGAGAAAGTTTCTCCTTCAAATATTGTGTTAGACATTAGAAATCGTTTCGTGGCAAAGGTCTCTGGAAAATTAAATTTGGCTCGTATATTGTGTGTTTTCCTTTGAAAATCTACATCTGTTTGTTGAGATTAGCTGAAGTTGATAATATGCTTATAAAACACTTTCTCGGAGCTCATGGTTATAGTACAAAATCAATAAATTGAGTTAGAAGATTTAGGTATGATTTTAAAGGCATTACCAATTACAAATGTTTTGTAATTATGTAGTGCTATGTGCATTTTCTTTATTTCGTTGAAGAGGATGTAATGTGTTAGGGCGTTGTAGCTACCTGTCTACACCTTTAAACGTTTTCTACCATTAACCATTAACCATGAGCCATAATGTCTCAATGGAATTATTATATCGTTGGTGTATGAACTTTTTCTAGCCTTCTATTTTCATGTTATTTTTTTTTCTCCAGAACTGTTTGGAGGGAAGATGGGCGCATTAGACATATTTAGAATACGAATATGAACTATTTTAACTCCTTAAACAGTGTTATCATTCTTTCAACAATGTTATTCCTTTCACTATGAGTGAATTCACTAATATAATTTTTTTTATTATTCTAAAAGAAAAAAAAAAAGAAACTATTATCCTTCTACTTCATTCATGTTACCTAGTTTCCCTTTATAATTATGTTCATTTGAGGCCTCATACTTGCGACTGATGACCGCAGGGAGTCGGTGACAGTCCTCGAGTCGGGGACCATGTGAATAAGCAGTTCATATGCCAAGTATATTTAATGCATACTCTTGCATTTCAGGACCATATGAATCATTTTCTTTGGGGCCATTAACAGAGGAAATATCGTCAAGACGAAGGGGACCAATTAAACAAGCGACTAAAACCTCTAATGATTCAACAGAATAGTAGTGCATTCCAGCTCTGGCAGCTCTCTCTTGTCTTATTGTACCATACAAAATAAAGGACCATTTTGTACGCCATCCATTTTCATGGTCAACAGTTTCATGTACGTACTCCATCATTTTTCTTAGCTCCAAATTTGAAAATTGATACATATACTACAGTAGATAACAACACTGTCCACAATCATGCGCAAGCTTTTTATTCTATGGGACAGAATAATTTACACCACATACATACACGTATGATTACAAGAAAATTAAGATAATTTTGACTTTTGCCCTCTTTAAAAATCAAACTTACCCCTCGTCCACATGCACACAAGTGATTTTTTATTATTATAATAATTTTTATTCTGCCTGCATGGTTAGCAATAATGTATTAGGACAAGTACGTAAGATATATGCCTGACATATGATCAAATAATGTATATGTACTAAATTGCTTGACGGGTTCTTCTTATTTGCCTGAAATTTAGATTCCGGCCACGCATTCCGGTGGAGTAACTGGGTATCGTGACTTGTCGGTGCAGTAATCGTAGATCATGTGGTTCAAACGAACCCACCTGTATTTTCTAGCTTCCATGACATTGAGGGCTTGATAATTAGCACCTTCCCACCAATTGTTGGGGTTTGAGGGACAATTTGCTGGTCCAGGCACTGGACATCCTTCAATGTCAAAATCTTTGTAATATGCATAGAAAGGAGCTTTACTCCAATCAATTTTTTCTAGTCCTCCTCTTGTTGCCCAATCATCTGCTTCCCATAATGTTGAATACACACCCATAGGCTGGAACTTTGGATATGGGATTCCTTTTGCTTCATTATTCTTGTAAACCCTGATTGGCACATCATCTACATAGAACCTGCAGCCCCACCAGTGGTAACATCATTTAAAGTAATTATTGCTTAATAACTTTCCACAACCACTACTAAGTAATTACAACAATTTTTCAGTTGTTTTCAGAACTGTTGCGGAGCTTAACTACGTAACAAAAATAGCTATAAGTCTCTAATGCTGTCAGTTTGTGAGTTTAGAAGTCGAGATGGAGCCTAATTATTAATTAAAAAAGAAGACTATAGCCTCCCAATTAATGGAGATATTGACCTCATAATGTGGAATTGAACATGTATCAACTAATATGTTTCCCTCTTGTGCATGTAACCTCTGTATCATGATAAGTGATGAATGATATTTTCCGCCAATTATTGCAGTTGACTTACACAATATGATGATGGTTCCAGAGCATACTGTAGAGGTGGTAGTCGGCAGATGGGTCAAACCACAAGTTAATTCTTTGTTCTCTATCACCCTTTCCATGAGCATAGATATTTGTTTGGACTGTGTATGGTTGCCCTGACCTATTCCCCAAGAATTCAAAGTCCAGTTCGTCTCTTACACTGTCGGTGTTAGAATTCATCTACAGTTCAATCAAGGGGGAAAAAAAATCAATGAAATTTCCTCATACCCATATACAAATAATTAATTTATTCAGTTTATTTGTTTATACGTAAAAGGCCGTGACAGTTCCAGCGGAATCTCCAGGAACAAGCTTGATCCTCATGCTAATACGACCGAACAAATACTGCATCTTGGAGGCAAACCCACATCCTGAAATGCAACAAAATGTTTGATCAAGTGCAAATAACTATGATATAGTTAATCTAATTACATTAATGAATGAATAATCATTATGAAAAGTGACCACACGAGACCTGAACTTTGGTCAAGAATAAGTTGGATAGCCCTCCCTCCATCGAGTTGCCTGATATGAGATTCAGACCATGTGACTTTAAAGTCCTGGACAAAAGTTGCTGGTCTAGCCAAGACAGGGACAGTAAACGCAAGAAAGCAAGAGAAGAGCAAGAAGAGATGGTGATCACGATGAGGATAAAAGGCCATGTTTTTTCGTTGTTTTGTGTGTGTGTTAAAAATAGTAAGCAAAAGGGTCTTACAAGAACACTTAGGACTGTGGTTTAGCAAGGTTATGAGGGTGCTCTATATATATAGGGATTGAGCAAAATGATGTTGACTGCTGCATTGATCAAATGGAAAGCAACATTGAATTGAAGAATTTTCCTTTCAAGTCCAGCTAATGGCAAGCCATCATTAGGCCCTACTCAACGGCCGTGAAGTTATTTTGATTCACTCTTATTCTCTCTTTTTATCTTCAACGTCAGGATTTTCTTTATTGATCTTGTATCGTGTGATCTTGTATTGTGTTTCTGTTTAACGTGAATTTTGCGTGACTTACAAATTATGGCGTCCTTATCTAAAATTTTAAACTATATGTATAATTTATTAATTATTTTTTATCATTTTATTAAAAATAAAAAATATCAACAATGATAATAATTACGCATTCCAAGTACCTATTTGCATGTAAATCTAACAATTTTGGTGTTGATACTATATCTGCTAAAATCTTGGAGCTTCCGCTGCCCAATTTATTCCTGTAAAAATAGTGATAATAGTTGGAAAGTGAGCCATATTCCTTTTTCCTAATTTACTATATTTAAGATTAACTTTCACACGCTATATTAAGTTTACCTCAATTTAGTTAAAACTATGTCAAAATTATCAATTGACAAGGAAAACACTTCTTCCCATTTTATTGTAAATAACCTCTGTTTTTGGATTTAAGTGTGTTAGTACATTAAAATGAAATGTATACCAAAAAGCACCAATAATGATAATGAAATGCATACCAAAAACCACCAATAATGATATAAACGAGTAGTATAATATTTCCTCCGTCCCATTTTGATAGTCTACTTTGAATTTATACAGGTTAAAAAAATTAGTTAATAGTCTTACTTTTTACCACTTTCTTTTTAAACTAGTTTTATTAATTTCTTTTAGTAAACTACACCCACTAAGAATTTTATTAATGCTAGTTCACAAAAATAAAAAAAATTTATACACATATATTGATTCTATAAAACTTCTTTTTAAATTGAAAATAAGCATGTATTGTATGCTTTGAAAATAGATTTATTAAATAATGTACTAATTTCAAAGTAAAAAAAAAGTAAAATATTTATTATATATACTCATATTTATGTAGTAATTAAATAAGAATATCGTAAACAATACAAAAAAGGACTACAATTTAAAACAGTCAAAAAAAGAAAAAAAGACTATCAAAATAATACGGAGAGAGTTGCACCATATATTGATTACATTTTTATTAACCAGTCCCCCATTTAATTTTTTTTATTGTTTTCGAGGGAACATTTTGATCAATATTGATAAATACAATTTTGTAATTATAAATCTTTCAAGTTTTCGTTCTCTTCATTGACCCAAAAATAGTCACATGCCCATTTATATGTTTATCATCTACCACAATTCATTCTATATCTGCACTGTGGACAGCCGAGAGATGGCGATTGACATTGAACAGCCCGATTGACAGCTACTTTCCATATTGGAAGCTACTACTGTATAAAGTTTAAGAGATGACAGTTTCTAATCAACTTAATTTAGAAAAAAATTTAAAATTTTTACATTAAATCCTACTTAATGTGCCAGTTTTACATTAATCTGATTTAAATTGAACCGATTTAAGTCATTAAATATTTAAAATTAAAATAATATTTTACATTTAAAAAATCAAAATTATGAATAACCCCATCTAAAATTTAAAAACTATTCAAAAATCATTCAAATTCTTTTGAACTTTGATGTGATGATCTAATTCGTTCATAACCTAAAATGACTCAACTTAGGTAGTGTTTGGTAAAATTGAAAATTAAACGCTGAATAATTTTAGTACTGAGAATTTAGCATTGAATAATTTCATTATTAAAAATTTAAGATTTGAATAATTTTAGTATTAAAAATTTTAAGAGTTAAATCATAATTGAATAAATACCAATTTTTTTTAAAAAAATCAAATCTGAAAGATAAATTTATAGAAAAGATAGCTATATATTATACAATAAATTATCATATAATTTGATTTTTAAATATTCAAAATTTAATTATATCTTTATCAATAGAAATGACTGTAATAATGAATGGTGATGATTGTAGTGAGAGCTATATTAATGAAATATATTAAAATAGTGAATTTTTTAATTATTTAATCTATTAAGTAAAAAAATCTTATTTATAACATTAAATGCTTAATAAAAAAAATGTTATCAAACACCATAAAATATTGAGAACTTAAAAAAAACTGTTATCAAACAAATTTTAAAAAATTAATTATTAAATATTTTAATTTTAAATACTTAATATGGTTATCAAACAACTCATTATATATATATATATATATATCACAAAAGAAAATAAGAAGGAGGGCTTGTGCTTGTAAAACGACCGGTGAAGATTTCTGAATCGGGGTATGCTAAACGACAAACAAATCACTTTTTGTATCTCAATAATTGCAAGGAAAGAATCCTCCTTGCAGGCAATCAGAAGATGCCACGTGGTAGCAATATCCCTGGGGGAACTCGCCATGTTTTCCTTAGATTTCAGCACCCTAACAGCGTAGCCAGGTCATATTTCGTGTCTTCGTGGCTTAGTGTTATTGGATGGTTGTTGGATGACTAGACTTTGCCGACAGAATAATGGTGGGATCACAATCTGGTCAGTTGTCACAATGGGAGAGTGATGCGCTCGACCTTATTTGTTTGCAAACGTGTTAGATTTTTATTGGTTAGTTAAAAATAGGTAGGTCAAAAAAGTACTTGTCCTAAAATTATCATGGACTGCTATTGCCGTAACATTTCTGGTTATGCACAGTATTTTGAAAATCAAACTAATGAATGGATTATCGAATCTATTAAATTAAAATTTTAATTATTAATTAATTTTATTTTAAATTTACTTATTATAAATATATTTTTATTTTTAATAATTATTTAAATTTTATTTATTATTAAATTAATTAAATCAGACTAATTAAATTAGTTGAATAGAGAATCAACTAATTAACTGATTAATCTAATTTTAAAAATGCTTAAAGATATTTAGTATAATTGATAGAGATCTTGTACGCAATATCTAATAAATATTTATTTGATAAATTATATAAAATAATAACAGATAGTTGATACAACTTCATCAATTGTAGTTTATATCAATTTATATTTGACATTTTTTTTTGAATATTTGCAATAATAATAAAAAAGTAAAAATTATCTTTACTTCATTATTATTTTTAAAATTTTATTATTCAACTACTAACTACACGATATAATATTTTAATTATTTATATAAAGAATAATTTATTTTAAATTATTATATATTAGTTTTATAAAAAAAAGTTATATGTATCATGTTTTAGTTACTAAAAATATATTGATATAGATACTGATTAACATTAATAATAAATAACTATTGGGATTTTATAAATATAAATTAATAATTATAACATTCTAAATTTTAAAATGATATTTTTTGAGCATATGTGAAATATATTATTATACTATATTTTAATTTTAATTTATTTAATTTAATATATAAAAATATTAATAGTATATCTTTATTAATCATCTCATGAATTTATCGCAATCGTTAGACATAATTTATCAAATATTTAGTGTCCATTTTGGCATTTAGTTGTTGACGTTCAACGATTGAATATTCAAAAGTAAAAAAAAATGTTTGGTAAATATATGTAATCATCATTTCAATTTTAAATTAGCGACCAATGTTTAGAAAAAATAATTGAATGTTGAAATCTAATTTTCTAACATTTTGAATATAAAAGTTAGAGTTTTAATTTTTTTTCTTTGGTATTAACCTTATATTTATCATTATTTACTATTATATTCATTCATATTTCATATAAAATTAATTAAATTATAAAATATTATCTTCTTTTATCGTTTTATAATATAACTATACATTCAATGCTAAATCACCAAATATTTTATATTTATTGATTATTCACAGTTGAATATTGATCACTGATTACTAATTATTCACTGCTGACAATTAATTATTCACCGTTGACTACTATAACTAAATCAAACATATCCTTAATATCAAACTACTATCAATTATTTACAATTAACTATCAATTATATCTATCAATTATTTTAAAGAGATCTCACTGTCACATTACTCAAATTATGTTTGCCAAACTACCCACGTTTATTTCATTTCTTTTTTTGTTTTAAATATTTTTACTTTATTTTTCTGTTTCTTTTCTTCTATCTTGTCTTTCTTTACAGTTGTTTTTTATAATGAAAAAGTATTGATTCATCGACAAGACTATTGATTGATTCTTATGTCATTATTGACATATTATTTTAGCCATCATTGTCTTATTTTATTTGTTTCTTCATTGAATATTTCATTTTTATGTCCAAATCTATGATAATTCTCACATAATAAAGGAATATTTTGCCTGAACAATAAAATTTGTTATTAAATACAAAAGCATTTCAGGCCCCACCATTAATTATCTAGATCCAAGCCAAAATTCTTTCCTATCCTCTGCTATTTAACTCCTAATTTTTGACACACCACTGCTATTATCACTTTATCAAAAAAATTAACTTACCCAAAAATCATTGGAACATGCATATCCAATCTTTAGGATGAGAAGATGATATTAACTTGGAGTAAATCTGAAATGAACTAAAAATTTTTGAATCAGATCGGATAAGAGTCAATCTGATAAGTCGGATAAAAATTGACTCGAATGGGTTAACCCATGACCCGTCCCAAATGACCTATGATAATATAATCTGAAATGAACTGAAAATTTTTGAATCAGATCGGATAAGAGTCAATCTAATAAGTCGGATAAAAATTGACTCGAATGGGTTAACCCATGACCCGTCCCAAATGACCTACAATAATATAAAAAAAGAAAATTTTTAGTGCTAAATACATAAAAGTAGAATAATTAAAAGAAAAAAGAAAAAAAATTTATTTCAAAAAATATTTAGACTATTTGATTAAATTTAAATTCCAACTGAGTAAATTTCAAGTTAGATTATTTTGAGTCTCGTTCAAATTCAAATTTGATCGAGTTATTTTCAAGTGAATTTAGATTAAAATTTTTGACTAGTCAAAAATTAATACCTCTAGTTAAAGATTTTGAGTATGAGAAAATTAATTAGTGATTTATTATTTTAATTAGTGAGCAAGTTTACCACAAACTATATATTAACTTTTTTTTTTTTACATCAATTTAGTTATATTACCATAGCAACTAGATCCGAGTTTTGATTATGCAATTTTGACTATTATAAACATGATGTAATCACAGTTTGAAGTGGAGCCATTTGGTTAAAAAAAAATAATTTTAACTTGTCACAATTGCCAAGAAAGATATCATTTTATTTAAATTGTTGAATAAAAGGAAACTAATAACTATTGAAAATGATGATCTAGAGGAATTTTAACAAAAAGTGAAATATTATGTGCTGAATGAGATGGAATTTGTTAGTCCATAAAATAAATTATGAGAGTTTTATGATCAAAATCATTCACAAACCAATTGTATGCTTGAAGAAAGAAGTATCCTAATTAAAAATGAATGAAGACTTTGATGTTAGAAACCACCTTACTGCATTCAATAAATTAATTATTTAATAGGTGAGTTTAAATGTGAAAATTAAAGATAAATGTTTATTGCTTTTATGTTCTATCGAATTGTTGTATGACAGCTGACAGTATGATAGTTGAAAGATTAATACTGATAATAGAGGAAGCTGATACAGCTATTTTAGAACATCAAAAATTTAAGAAGTCAAGTAATGTTAATAAAGGTGAAAATTTTAAAGGAAATTCTAGTCGTATTACAAGTAATTTATATGAAATTTATTCTAGAGAAAAAATATATCAGACTCTAAACCTTAAATAGATTATACAAATAAAGAATGTTGTTATTGTCATGAAATAAGTCACATTCAATATTTTTGTTAAGAAGATTAAAAAAGACATTGTGCAACTTACACAATTCAAAATGAGTCATAGAAAAATTAAAATTTTTGTCATGATAAAAATGATAATGTTAATGAATATGAATGTGAAGTTTAAAACATTAACATGGTTGATGGTAATAAATAAAAAAAAAAAGCAAATAAACCATTATATGATGAGTGATTAATAGATTATAGTTGTCAATTTTATATTTATTTGAGGATAAAGTATTTTAAATCGTTTGATGAAAAGATGAAAGAATATACAGTGCTAACAAATAGTAAGAAAATAGATATTGAAGAAATTAGTAGAATTGAAATTGAAATACATAATGATAAAGTGAAATTTTTTTTATAGTGTAAATTATGTTTCCATGTTTAAAACAAATTTAATTTCTTAAATAGATTAAATTCATTAAATTATAAATATTTTATTAGAGATATAACAATGAAAGTTAGTCGATGTGCTCTTGTGATTATAAAGATTGAAAATTTTTGATAACAAATTCTGTATAGATTAAATGATATTACATTGATTAGAAGTAAATAACCTCTAATAAAAAAAATACAAAAAAGTGCCCAGTCAAAAATTAACATTTGCACAAATTATAAAGTTTGTTTAACTTTAAGGTGGAGATTTATCATGTTCGCATTCAAAGATTTGGAAAAGAGAATTAAAATTAAATTAACTCCAACACATAATAAGACTTGGTTAAATATTTTCCAAATTTGTGTTGGACTAAAGTAATTAATATAAAGGATTTCTTTTACTGTTTTGAGCAATGTTCTAAAAATGGGATCGATTATTAAATCAATTAATTGATTGATTTTAAATTTGATGAATTTAATTAGTTGATCTAATATGATATTCTTTTTAAAAATAAGAATAATATGTACAAAATACTTAAAATACATTACAAATAAAAAATAGTATAATATAATAAAATAATACAAAAATATTTTTAACATTCGAATTTTTAGTGAAAGAGTGTAATTTTAAAATTTTAAATTTTTTAATAAAATGATATCATTTTATATTGAACTGATTTGATTCGGTTTATTGATTTTTTGTTAAATTTTAATAGTGAACTTGATTTTTTTTTATATGGTTTTCTTCTCTTCCTTTGTAAGTATTTATATTTTTTTAGTGAAAGATGTTAAATTTATTTTGGATTATTGTAAATTGAGACATCAAAATAATTCAAATTATGTAGAAGAGATTCTAAATAGTGTTATAAGAGATTCACCTTAACTTTGTGTGTGTATATATATATGGTATTAGTAATCATAGATAATGTATGACTATTTTTTAATTGAATAACATGTCTCAATATTTATAACATATTCATTCTCAATAATATTTTTAAAATCAAATCATATACCAAATTGATTAATTGATTGATTTTTTATTCAATTAATTTAATCGGTTTGATTGGTTTAATTCAATATCAATTTTTTTAAAATATATATGATGATAATAATTAAAAATATTTGAAAATTTAAAAAATATAATAAGATGAAGTAATAAAAAATATTTTTAACATTTAAATTTTAAGTAAAATAGTATAATATTTAAAAAATTTTAAAATTTTTTATAAAATGACGTAGTATTAGATTGAATTAATTTATGATTTTAATTGATTTTCTCGATTTTTTTATTTTAACAAATATTTTATTATTTGATTTTAATATTGAATCAAATTAAAATTTTAATTGATTTATAATTTTAAGAATTCCACCTGATTTTAAAAACACCTATGACAATAAAAGAAGAAAGAGATTAAGTTTTCCATGGAAGTGTTGAAAACAGCACAAAGTAACAAAATGTCTAAAGTCTATTTTTTTGAAATTTGGTATACCTATCAATGGTCAAACTTAGCTTTTGAATTTCCCAGCCTTTGATTTTCTGGTGCATCCATTTTGGAAGTGACTGAAACTTTTGTCCCATCAACATCAGTTCATTCAATTCAAGATTCATCATATTGCATTTTAGTATGCAAGTTAATTTGTGTTTCTTCCTGCTTCCACATATTCAGAAATGAGTTATTCTTTTTTCCCTTGGTGGAAATTGGAAATCTTTTCAAGAAACGTAATGAAAAATATTGGGGTTTGTTTTAACATTTAAAGGAAATTCACTTCACCTCAAAATATTAAAAATGAGGCAAGAATAGATGCTCCTACCATTGATTGGACAGCAAGATATGACTCAATAACAACAATAAGCAAGCTTGTTTTAAGAGTGCTGCTTACAGGTCACCACTAAAAGACTTGTTGTCGTTTCTTGGCTTCTAAGTTGTTTTTTCTCTGATTATTATGTGATGATAACATCAATAAAGTCCTTGATTTTGTTTTCTTTTTATCATTTTCTCGGCCTTAACTATGTGATAATGGTATGAATTAATAATGCCTGTCATATTAATTTGCATTCCCATTGGCTATAATTCGAATGATGTTTGCACCGATAATGTAGCTTTTGGAATCTTATCCTCAACTTGGCCTGTTTCTTTCCTATATATATATATATAAAGTATATATGTAATATAAACTTGAACAGAAATTCTCATTGATGACATTATTGTACCGTAATTCAATTGTACTGTAATTTCTCTCACAAATTAGATGAAGTTTATGAATTCAGTATTAATGCATGCATCCCACTCCTTTAATTTTATGTCATGACAATATACAAAAATCTTAGAGTAAAATTTATTTTTCTATATATAAAAAGCATTAATTTTCTTTCTATATTTATTTATTTATTTGGTATTATGGATGACTAGATAGTATCAAAAGCCTTTTTTTTTATGCTTTGTGTTAAATGAAACTTCTAATTCTGTTAAAATATAAACTAAATTTTTGCCGAAGGAATTCATAATAAAATAAATAATTCTCTTATCATGACTCCAAAAATTATAACTTAACTGGTTCAACAAGAAGAAGTTAATTACTTACTTACCAATGTATTTGATTCACTCTGTTTGAGATGTCATTATCAAAACTAAGAATAGGCTATCTATTAATTAATTGATATTGTTTTGCACACAAATACAATGAAGCAACAACCAAAACATCTATTTTTCTCTCTATCTCTCTCTCTCTCTCTCTTTTTGGTATTGGTTTTAAGTTGATAAAGCTAGGGATTGATGGGTTTTGCCTAGTATGTCTCCTTTCCAAACCAATCCAAACAAACTTATTTAAAGTAGACCTAATAAATTTATGAATAGTTACCTCTCATAACTTTCTAATGAAATTTAACTCAAAACTGTTAAAATGTGACAATCTCACACCGAGTAAATGTAAAGTTGGTGATATATATATATATATATATATATATATATATATATATATTGGCTATTTTGAATTCAATGTAGTATTAAGTGGGTTCTTATATCATAAACCTTTTATCCATATAGTAATATGGTCTAAAAGTCCATCACGCATGAGAGAAAATCCACTTGCTTCTCAACTTGTGAAATTATGATACTAGTTCAAGGTCTATTAAATTTTCTACGATAATTATTAATACTCTCCTTTTGTTTTTTTATCTTGTTTTATTTTTCTAACAAATGAGATTTTTATTTTATAAAAATCAATTTAAATATATATAATTTATTTTATGTTATATATAATATCAGAATATAAAATAAAAATGATAAAAAATAATATAATAATAAGAAAAATATAATTATATTAAAATCTTCAATTAAACATAAAATCATACAATAATTTATGATTAATTATAATATATTTTATATTTAGTATATGAATTCTATAGTGTTTATCAATTTTAATGTTATAAAAAACTTGACAATATCAAAATATTTAACTATATGTCATCAAAATATTTAACCATATGCCATCAATATATGTTCATTAGTCAAATACATCAAAATATATGTTCATTATCATCAAAACAACATTTTCTTAATTTGTATATTGTGATTTATATTTTTTCACAATAGTGTGTAGTTTTAGCGATGAATATATTTGTAATAATAAAAATTCTTATAGTGATAATATTCTTTTTATCGCAAATAAATTTGTTATAAAATTCATATCTATTTTAAATAATATGTCTTGTCACACCTTTGCCTTATGATTTTATCTCATAGCCTCTACATGTATTGGTTGATATGGTGTTAGTCCACTCGTCGAATACATTGAGTCATCCATCTTTGAATTTCTTCATAGTCAGCATGCTTAATGACAGAGTTTTGATGTATGGTTACTCATATCTTTTTGAAAATCAATTGACTATAATAGTGTGGACTTTAAATTATTTAACTTTATCATACTATAGTCTTTAGAGTACTCATTAACTCCCACATTATCAACTATTATTATTCAAAATAAAATTATTAAAAATAAAGAAGAAGAAAAATAAAAATATGAAATATTAAGTTATTTTATTTAAACTCAAAATGATTACAATATATTCAATTAAAAATTCAGAAATGAAATATAGTATTCATTAATTTACAATCTAAAGTCTAAAAAAATTTAAAACATCACCTTCATATAGTAAGAATATCAACAAATTTGTTCCTAAATTAGAGAAAATTAATTTAGTATTTAGAAATTTATTAGATGTGCATATATTATCTAGTATTTTTGAAAATATATACATTTTTAAGTTAATAGAAAGTAAATTTATATATTTAATTTATGGTTTAATTTTAATCTTAAATATTATAAAAAAAATGAAATTGATATATCAAAATTTCATATATGTATACATTTTTCATTTATTGTAACATGTTATTTTGGAATAAAAAATTCTTGACTATGATAAAATAATTTTATAATAATATCTAGTAATTAAACATAGTAATAAAAGTGTTATTATGTAAATATTATTTCCTCATTATACATAATTTTACTTTGATATCAAAATTTTAATAAAATTTTTTGTTACATTAAAATTTAGGATCCATTTATTTCACATAAAATATTTTTAGAAAAATATTTTTTACATTTTTCGATGTTTGGTGTATCTAGAAAAATTGGTTAATGGAAAATATTTTTCTGATAAAAGGGAAAACTAAGTCATTTTTTGGGGAAGTCATGTTTCGAACTTTGACAAATTTATCCAAATAAAAAAAATAAATCATATAAATACATTTATTTATTATCATTAATTATTTTTCACTACCAACACTTGTTACCGGTCATCATCGACCAACAGTAATTGTCAGACATGAGTGAGACCCACAAAAACTTTCATTTTTAATGTATTTTTCCTTATATTATAATAAATAGTATAAATATAAAATATTTATTGTCTAAATTTTGTTCTAATCTTATAAATCAAAAGAAAATTAATCTTTTTTTGTAATATATTCCAAACGTCATAAAATATATTACTTAAAATATTTTCCTCGGAAAATTTTTGTCTTGGACAAGTTATTTTTCATGAAGCAAATGAAGTTTTAGTGTCTTTCTATTCTTATATATTGTGAGAAGTTATCTTATCATAATAAATAATTATTTATTATGATAAAATAATTTTATTCTAGTTTAATGACTAATTAAATATATTGATGAAAGGATTATTGTGATAAAATTAGTTTCTTGTTATTTATAATCTCATTGGTGCCAAAAAATTAGAACTATAATTTTGAAATAAAATATAGTGACGAAAATTTTTTGTCATTATATTTCCTTGATATTTGTTTATTATGATAAAAACATTTGTCAAATTTTCGTTTTGTCACAAGTTGATCAATTTTCACAAGAATTATGATAAATTTTAATTTTTCACAATAAAATCATATATTGTGACAATATTGATTTCATCGCAAAAAATTTTATCATAATAGATAAAATTTATTTTATATGCACTCAGATCTCTGATCACGAAAGGATTATTTCTCACTTTTTGTGGTACTGTCTTATAATTTGTTTGTGATATTATATATAAAATCCAGAGGACTAAGCATGCTTAATAAACATGAAACAATTGCTTGTAAGAGGTACATTTGGTGAAAAGAAAAGAACTTCAAGTTGAAATATGTAGTTAGACTGATTATCTTCAGGATTGCATCTTAAATTTGTTTATAAGAACTACTAAGACTAAGCATTTATAAACTACAAAGAACTCGTTATAATTAATAGGTTTGCTCAGTTAATCCCACATGATCGCTGAATTCTTCATGATTATATTACTTCTTTTTATTAGTCTTGATCTTGCAATCTTATAAACTACCAGATCTTAAAACACCTAAGATTTGCAATTATGGAATATAATTGCATACAATACTAAACGTATGAAAGCTAGCTGATTTTTCATTTACTTCTCAACTAGTCACACTTTCAAAAATTTAATAAGGGGAAATAACACCCTTTCAACATAAATTATCTATAAATTATTGCAGAGTTTGGTGGCCCAGATTCAAGGTTGCATGATATTTTTTTCTGTAGGTACCCCCGTAATTTTTACTTTCTGTTTGCATTAGAAGCTATTGAAATCAAAACAGTTGTTACAGATATATCTTAGTTTTGTTGGTAGAGCGGTTTAACAATCAAGATATAGTATAAAAGAAGAGTCAGTAGATTGATAAGTCTATGTTATACATTTCTTTTGATAGAATTAATGTTATTTGTTCATTTTTCTTCTCTATTTAAATTTTCTTTTTCGTTTTCTTATATATATATATATTAGTATATAATGCATTTTAAGATTATAATTTCAATTTATTTAGATATCAAGAAGAATATGTTTTCACTTTATTTAGTTTTAATTTAATTTTGATTTTGATTTTGATTTTAATTTCAATCTTATGATTTCACATTTTGAACACTAGAATTGGAATTAGAGTTGTAATTTTAGGTTAATTTCAATTCTATAACTTCATAATTCAAACATTAGAATTATTATAATTTCAATTCAGTTCCAATTTTGATAGAAATGGAATTGAAATTAGAATTCTGAATTTTAATTTCAACTCTGTCATTCAAATGGATACATAAATTATGTTTTTGTGTCAATACAGAGTCAAATTAGTCAAATAATTTGTCTAATATATATATATATATATATATATATATCACCAAGACTTTTGCATGGTTTATATATTGAAAAGAAAATTGAAAACTTGAAATAATCAACTTTATCCATCAGGCTTAAAGCGTCCTGATATTGAAAATAGATAGTATTTTATTTCCCAATAAACTGAGGTAGCTAAGATTTGAACTAACTACTTACAAAAAATGCTACTAAGCTTCTTACTTTTCTTTTTTCTCACAATTTATTATTTTAGCAATAAAAAGATAATGATAACAACAATGATTGGTATTGTTTGTAATTATTATATGCAAAGAAACAGTAGCAGTTTGGAGAAATTCAATTCGAATACAAATCTTGACCTTTCGCTTTCATTCATAATAAGAATGGATAGAATAATCCCATTTGCATGAATTATTATGTGCAAATTTTAAGAGCCTTCTCGTATTTATTTTCTTGCCTGGGCGAGCGCTAAGCCCTTAGTTGAGCTTGAAAAAGAAAAGACAACCTCTTGTATCTTTCGCTGCTATATATATATATATATTGAGTAGAATCGGAAAGGGAATCATTATTTTTCTTAGTGTTTGGTTCATTGAATAAATTAGAAGAGGTTCTTTTATTTATATTTTTTTGATAATATTGAAGTCGGTAACCAATAGAAAATTTCTATACTTTATATATTAAACAAAAAATATATAATGTATTACAGTTAATAATGAAAATATTGCAATATTTTTATTTTAATTAAATATTTTCGATAAAATTATATTTTTTGTTATTATATTATTTTTAGAATATTTAATTTTATATCATTTTAATATTTAATTAAAGAATTTATATTGTTTATTTAACTTTGAGATTATATATGTCATAGATCAAATAATCATTAAATTAAATAAAGTATATATATATTTGACTTGATTTTCATGAGAATGAAAATCTCATTCCTTAAAGAGAATGGGAAATGAATTATTCTTATATTTGAAGGAATATCATTTTAATTTCAATTTATTTCTAAACGAATCAAACAGAAAACAATCAAAATCACTCAATTTTAATTTTAATTTCGAAGTAATTCTTTTACTAACCAAACTAGCTCTAGAACCGTATGCGAAAATTAATTGATAATAAGCCCTTTTTTCTATATATATTGACAACTTCTGTTAACATGGTACACTGCACTTCACAAGAGAGTTAAGATGACAAAGGCAGTTTAATCAACAGTTGATAGAATAGCTGTATCCTAATGTATCATTGAGTTAATAAATATGCTGACTATACACAACAGAGGGTCCAGCTAGAGAAGGAGTAAGATGGAAAGCTATGCTTACGTGTATAGATAAATTCGAGTGCCGTTATCGTGTCAGCATCAGCGAGGCTCAATCTGAGGAGCACTAAATACATGGATGTAGACAGTCATTTTATGGTTTTGAGTGGCTATGGTTCAGTACTCAAGCAACGGGCAGACCCACATGAAATGATTATGTTATGTGGGGTTGGAGACCTTATGAAACTAGACTATAGTGTGTATGCATATATATATTTTTATAAGCACAGGAAGCGAATAAAAAAGATATAGAGTTAAATAAAAAGATACGTGAAAATCAACAAAATCTTTATTTTGATTTAAAAACAACTGCTAAACACAACCTTTGAAACTATTCTACTGTAAGACGCGATGGAGGTGATCCCTGTCAGTGCACTTCTATTTCTTTTTCCTCTACAAGAATGCATCATTTTTTAGCATATGGATTCATGCAATAACCTCCCACCAACTCAATATCAGATTTCAATGCATAATGTTCATGGAAAATGACTCGTCTCTTTATTTTAATTTCCGCTCTTATTCATGCAAGGCAGAAGGGGCCTAGTTGAACGTGTATATATATATATATACCTACCCCACCCACTTGCTTATGGATTAGTCGAAGACTAACTATCAGTTTATTGTATTTACTTATATAATATGATAATTATTATGATGTGCAAATGATAACCACCATTTTTATATATACATAACCCATGACGGGTTTTTATGCAATAATCGTCTGACAATATGTGGGTTATGTACATAAAGTTGATGTTCATTATGACATTATTAGTGTAGACGGTGGGCTAAAAGCAAGAGCAAACCTAGTTCCATTAGTCTATTGCATCTTCACATGCTCCTGATTGTTGTTACCTAATGGATGAGTCGTCGCCATCCTTTCGTTTGAGTTGAAATCTCCATTGCAAGATAAATTAAAGTTGCTCCTCGAATCAATATTGGTGATTTCATTCCCTCTATAATTATGCTTATAATTCTACGTTAGTACTTGTGCTGTTCCCTTAATATATCTAGCCAAAGCATACGTGAATTATTATGAGGTAGTTGTCCCAATCGTTAGTTTGAATGTCTGACTCATGTCACAGAATCTTAATTAATAATTCAGAGCGACTGACTGAAAATCGATGGAAAGGAGAGGGTATATAGACTTAATGCCCAATGAGAGCTCAACCACACAGCTCAAATTCAAGTGGATAATATAATTAGAAGTTGACGTCTATCAACATCAAATTAATATATAGCAAGTCATCCTTTGGCCGGATGGCTAAAGGATGATGCTTCTTTTTTTTTTTGAGATCTCGAGTTTAAACTTGCTTTACCCAACGAGTTTAAACTCCACGATTCTTTGTTAAAATTTTCTTCTTTTTTATTAATAATTAACCTATCATAACTTTTAAAAGAAAAATATAACCATATAATATCGTTCAAAAAAAAAAAAATTAACACACACAAATAGATGGAGAAATATGCTACATAACATATGACTCGCATGAGTCTTAAAAGAGAAAATAATCTTATTTAAGTATTAATGATATGCCCCTACTTAAAAATTAATTAATTAAGTCATTTAAAAATATAATTAATTTTATTATGATATATATTTTTTTAATTTTTAACTAAATTAATATTTGAATCCTGACATAATTCATTCTAACATTTATCTTTTTTTAATGATCTAAGGCACATAGATTGTAAAATTTGAATTTCTCTTAGAGTGGTAAATGGGTCAAATCGAGCAAAAAATTGAATCATTTTAAGATTGAAGTATTTTTGAATTGCATTAAGTTTGGATTGCTCAAGTTTCAGGCAACTTTGGATCATCTATCGAGTTTACATATAAAAAAAAATTTCGAATCAAATTTCCAGTTCACTCTCAAAAATAATATTTTAAGTTGAATAGTTGGTTATACATTTTTTTTAATTTTTAAATGTTCATTTGAATTTTTTTTATAATTAATATAACATTTTGTCATAATTTATTAAGAAAAATAATATTTTTCTATAACAATGATTTTTTTAATTAGATAAATTTTACACAAACAGAGCTTGATAAAAATTTTTATTTTTTAAATATTTAATAAATTAAATATAATTTATTTTTTAATCAAATGATTATATATAATGAAAACAAGCAATTGCATTAAGTTTATATCAAATTACATTTAAATCATATATCATAATTTAAATTAATTTACAAATAAGTATACAATATACAATGATAATAAATCACTCACTATAAGAAATTTGGTATATTGTGATAAAATTAATTTTATCTCAGTATGTAGTTTTATTATGATAAAAATCAAATTTATCATATTATTATAAAAAAAATAAGTGAACATGTGATAGAATATAAGATAAATTATGATATAAACTATTTTTTCATAATATTTTATCATAATATCTTAACATCAAATTTCTAGTGGTCATATTGGCTTATAAAATCCAAACATTTTCAAGTTTTGACAAAATTGACCAATCTTTTTAATTTTTGTAAAATTAGTCAAACTAACAAAATTTTGACAAAATTGATCAATTCTTTTAATTTAGTAAAATTAGCCAAAACTAATAAATCAAAATAAAATGATGCATCACATTAAAATATTGAGTTAAAATAATGTTAATTGATGTTAGTAACTAATGTTAACTGATTTTACTATTTTTTTTAAAAAAAATTATGTTAGTTGGTTTGTCACGTCACGTGATATATCATTATATCTTGATCAATTTTAAAATATTAAGTTAAAACAATGTTAATTGATGTTAGTAATTAATGTTAAATGATTTTACTATTTTTTTTATAAAAATTCATATTAGTTGATTTGTCATGTCATATGATATATCATTCTATTTTGATCAATTTGAATTTTGACTATATTTACTAAAATTTTATTAATTTTGACTAATTTTACCAAAATTAAAAGGATTGGCTAATTCGGATCCAATCCTATTCAAAAATTTCAAGTTGAAATTATTTCAAATTTAAATTCGAGTTACTGTTTCTCGGACAAATTCAGACCAAGTTTCATAATCAGCCTTTAACTTCAGTGAATATCAACGTTCTCATTGGCATCAGTATTCCTCAACTCGGTGGGTAGCTCTAGCATTCGGCCATCAACGCTCGCGCACAATTCCCTCTTCATCTTCTTGTTCCCCCCCTTTTTTAACTTTCTTCCTTTCATTTTTCGATTGCTTGCAGGCAGGGAGCTTAGTTAGATTCACTGTTGACTAGAATAAGTAAGCAATGAATCAACCTCATGCATGCTGAGCTGGCGAGAAAAAGTAACTAATATAACGGAGGAGTAGGCATTATTTTTATGAATAAATGAGATAAAAATATTATGGTATTTAATATATATTTCACTAGCATTTTGATAATTTTGGACAACTTTCAAATGAATTTTTTGGTATCTGTAAATTGCGGTTCAATAGAAAATAGGCCAATGGTTCAAACTCACTAATTTTCCCTATTACGTTTATCAATTTTGTGTTTAAATTTCATCTTTTGAACTTTTAAAATTGTGTTTTATCGTTTTGAAAAATTTTATTATTTTATTATCTTCTTATAAGAAATTAAGTTTTGAGAACAGTTTTAATTTTATTCTTATTATTTAATATGTATTTTTCAAACTTGATATTGAAATTTTCGATTGTTATTAATTTCAGTCATGTTTGAAGTAGAATTTGAGTTTTTTTTATATGTATTAAATGTTTGACAATTATATTTTTATTTTTCCTTTTGATTTTTAGTATTCTTTGAAAAATAAATGAACTTTGATATCTCTTTACTTGGTATTAATGCACGAAGATTTTATAAGTTTGTTTTCATAAAATTTTCACTACATCAATAAGTCAAAAAAACACCTCTGCATTCAAGTGCTAATTTGACTAAAAATTAAAAATAATATAAACATGTATTAATTAAATATTTCAATAATTTCGTTAACATTTTTTAAGTGATCAAAATAAAATCAACCTTAAATAAGATGGTTTTTTTTAATACAATTTACCCTATTTAATATTTTTCAAAGCCTAAATGCCACAACAATGTAACGTAATGTACCTCAATTGAAAATCAAGCAAGAGAACAGCTTTTGCAAGACAATAATCCTAAAACAAAATTAAAAAAAAAAAAAGTTCGGGAGCACACTCACGGCTGTGCCAATCCTAAAACAACAGAATATCATAATGATTAATATATTCGGAGGCTAATTTCGTACGATATAGTATATGAAATTAGGTACTGTCCAAAAATGGTTTGTTGATGCAATGTTTTTAAAATTCAATCGAAAATTAAATTAATTAACTGATCAATTTTTAGTTTAGATAATTTAATTGATCAGGTTTAATTGGTTTTTTTTTTAATTTTTTTGAAAACAATATATAAATAATATTATATATATATATATATATATATATATAAACTGTAATAATGTAATGAAAACTATTTTTTAAAATTTAAATTTTGAGTAAAATTATGTAATTTTTTAAAATTTTTAATTTTTTCATAAAAATGACAGTTGTAGAATGAATCAATTTAATGTGATTTTTTATTCTAACTGAATTTTCTGATTTTAACTAGTTTTTTTTTTTTTTATTTTGATTGATTTTTAAGTGATTGATTTTTTGAGTAATTGATTTTAAAAAGGGATGGACATTCTGTTTAAAATGAACTAAATCGAACTGAATCAATTAAAATTGAAAAATCAAAATTTATATTTTATAAACCGAACCGAATAATATTTAATACTAAATTAAATTAAATTGAAATATAATTGGACTTTTTTTTTATTTCTTTGCTCTTAGCTAGACTGAATTTTATTATAAAATTATTTCTTTAAAATTATTATTTAAAAACGCAAACTCATAAGAAAAAGTCAAAATATCAATTAAAAATAAATTTTCATCTTAAAAATAAAATAAAATTTTAAGATATAGAAATTCAGTTCGGTTTAATTTTTTTGAAATTTTTAAATTTAAAAAACCAAACTAAACTAAAATAATCAAAATTTTTAAAAATTTAAATAGAATCAAACCAAATTACCAAATAAACCAAATTGAATTTTTGAATTAGCATAATTGGATTCAATTTTTCAATTTAAACCAAATAGTACTTATTTCTAATTTTAAATACTGAACTAAACAACATGAACAATTTATTCCCGGTCCTATCAGTCGGTCTGGTCTTATTTTGAAAACATTTCGTTCATGTAACGTAGAAAATCTACATGTCAAAGGTCCAGCAAATGTCGAGGACCAGCCATTTTGTCATGTAATGTAAAACTTATTTACACTTGATCCATTATATTATTAACCTATTACAATAAATTGCATATATAAGGGTAAAAATGTGTCTTTATATACTTACCAAAAAAAAAGATATAGGTAATAAATAATTATACATTATGGCACTGTTAAAACAAATTCTATTCTTTTTTTTTTTTTTGGCCTTTTCAATTCATGGTAAAAGAACAACGTTATCCTCTTGTTTATTAAAAAAAAAAAAAAAAACTGACTCCTTTTTTTTTTTTCTACTCTATGGCCTCAACAATCGTCATTAAGGTTAGAGACAAGGTTTTTGTTTTAAAAAAAAATTATTTTTCTTGGATTTTAAAAGGACAAAATCCATAAATACAAAGAAAGAAGAAAGCCAATATTTCCCAATAATCAACACTAATCTTTTTTTCACATTATTAATGCAATTATAACACGTAAACACCCAACCATGCTTCCCCATAATTAAATGAATCGCAACAAAGGCAAAGAGTATGATTATTCATTAATTTTTCTATTCAATTGTAACTTCATAAAGTTATGTACTTTATTAGTAATTCTAATGATTTTTTTTTTATGTCCAATTATAGCTTACTATTTGATAATTTTTATTACTTCAGTAATTAAATTGTCTTAAATTTATAATCTTAGGTATGTATACTAATTTATATGGGTGGTGACTCCCAATAGGCATAAGTGGTGCTCTATGAATATTAATTTCTCTATTAATTCGTATATTATTTTAAAAAAAATAGATATAACTTTTAATTGTTACATGTCTAATGCAATTTATATGAAAAAATATATATTTTTAGTTTTTACTGTAGATGAGAAACTATTTATAATTGATGCATTCTTTTATATAAAGAGTATAGAAATTTCAATTTCTAATGAGGAATCAAATCCTTTTCTTTATCATGATCTCAATTAGTTGAATATTAAAACTCACTTGAAAAATCTTCTCTATTGAAGTTAATAAAGATTTTGATAAAATTTCATTTGAACATATGATCCGAGATTATGAACAATTTATACTAAGGCTGGTTCATATCAATAAATACTTCCAATATATCTAAAAGTTTTGGGGGGAGGGGGCGGGGCCGGGCCGGGAGAACATTTTCATAGTTTTCAAGGTTTAACGTTTCAGTTTGTTTTTTTTCATGGTTGGATTTTGTCTATCGTGTTATTTATTTCATATATAAAATGAATCTTATATATATATATATATGAGAGTTTTCAATAATTACATAGTTATTATTTTTATAATTAAATAATAAATTATTATAGTTTTTAGTATAAACATTAATTATAAGTTAAAATTATTAAAATCGTTAGATTTTTAATCTAAAAATTAAAAGTACAGTAACCATAAATGAGTAAAAATTACAGAAATTATATATATATATATATATTGTGCAGTCTTTATAAATGTAGAAAATAATCACAATTCTCCTTATAAAAATGCAAGCAAGCATGTGAGTATCTCATGAATTAACCTTTGCATATTGCAAATAAGTTTAACAAATTTACGTCTCGGCGAATTTCAGACAATTGATTTTAATTAAAGACTTCAATTAATTAATATAACTGTGTAGTTTTGTATTTGAAAGACGTACTTTTAGAGGTAATGATGAGTTCAAAACATTAATGGACCGTAAGATTTTTTTTTTACAATCTCTTATGACGAAGTTGTTGAAGTTTTGAATAAAACCCCATAAAATGCATCGTATAAATCACCAAAAAGTACAAAAGAAAATTTTTATAAGTCTTGTCAATTAAAGTGAAGAAAGTTAGATATCAAAAATTTGGTATCATTATTAATGAAGGTACAAATGAGTCTAAAAACTAGCAAATAGCAATCATCCTAAGATTTTCATTGATAAAAATGATTATGTGAGCGACCATTTTTTAAGTTTGTTTCATGTTAATGATATTGTTGCATTTATATTGAAGAAAGATATATTTTTTACCATCTCTCATCATAAATTAGATGTCCAGATATTTGAGAATCAAATTATGACGATGTAAGTAATATGCTGAGAAAAAATGGAATAAATTGTAAGCTTTAATTGTAAATAAATATCTTTATACTTATTATCTTTTATTTGAAGCATTGCATTAATTGCTACACCAAAAGAAATTATCCCTATCTTTTTTTTTTTTTTTTGTCATTGAGTTTAATTATCAGTGCTTCATGTAAGTGTAATGATCAATTAGAAGCTACCCAAGCAACAAATATTGTTCATTACTTGCAACTGATGAGCTTGAGACTGGAAAAGAACTAAATCAAATTGGTGCTTTACAAATGATAGGAGATACTAACAGTCGCGGCCCTTGGGCCCAATTAAGGCCTAAGGCCCTAAATTTTTAATTAAGTGAACTTGCTTTAAGAAAATCTAGATTTTTTTGGCCTATTTAAAGGGCCCAATGTAGAAAAAATATAATTTTTTTTTTTTGGCCTATAGCCTCTGTATCTGTTAAGAAGAATGACTCACCACTTACAAGAAAAAAACACTATTGAGACTCATTATGAGATGATATTTTTAATAGACTCTCAATTGCAAGAATTGAATTCAATAATCACACGGTCAAATAACTTATTCTAAGTTTTTATAAATTTAAAAAAGTTATGCATATTGTTCAGAATTGATGATATATAGAAATTGGTACAAAAGTTTTGCCCATAAGATTTTATAGAACATGAGATAATACATCTAAAATTACAATTTGAGCATTTTGATCATTTACAGAAATATTTTTACTTTGAAATATTATCGATTATATCATATTTATATCCATGATTGGTGAAAATAAAAAATCAAAAAAATTTATTCTCTTATATATAGGATGGTGACTCTAATTCTCACTCTTTTAGTTTCCATAAGTACCACAGAGAAATTATTTTTAGCTATGAACATAATCAAAATTAGTCTTCATAATAAAAAAGAAGATGGCCTTCTTTATGATTGTTTAGGAGTTTACATTTAAAAAAAAAATTTTGCTCAAAATTTTAGTATAGAAAAATGTTTTTCATGACTGGAAAGAGTGGCAAACTCTATTCTGATCTATTATAAATAACAAAATGTAGTTGGATAATTTTTTATATTCATATATTATTTAGTTTATAATAGCTAATTTTCATTAGTCATAAATAGAAAACAAATACTTATTTTGATCCTCTTGTATTCTCATCATGTGTCTGCCCCCAATCATAAGTAAATATTTTTGGTATTCTTGAGGATGCTTCTCTTAGAGAAATTTTGGTTTGGAGAAACTATATATTAAAAAAAATCTACATTGAGGGTAGATTTATTTAATATAATAACATTATTATATTTTTTCTAAATATAAAAATACTCATATTTACTATCCTTGGATATAAATATTATTGTTTTATTACATGAATGGATACTGAACGAATTCGTGGAGCCAAACTTACTCTAAATATGTTTAACTTTAAAAATTGAACTTGAGATCCTTGTAATCAAGATTTTAAACGCATTCCCCTTCAAGACAAATTACCTCTGAATTTGAATAAGAAACAATGTGGGAAGAAGGAAGATTCTACGATCCAAATGGCAATAGATGGTTGGGCCGAAGCCCACATGCAATGTCAATATCAGGTCAAAAAGCACAAGTACCCAGTAAGCATGCACCCATCGTAAAAAGACAGAAAGAACAAAACACCACCATACACTATAGGGCATAAAATCCAGGCCAACGTCCATTGTGATCAGAGTGATATGGGCGTCTCACATGTGATTGCAGCGACTTGATTGAATAGAGATACGAGGAGGAGCCATGAGGATTACTGATTCCTGATTACTTATTGTCCAGTGGAGAGATAGTAGCATTTGTTCCTTTCCTTTTTCTTCATACAAACATACACATGAGCAAGCAATTCATATGGCGTGATAAGGTGGCACTGCTACAATTAAGAAATCCCAAAAATCAAAGTTTCAAGAAAGGAAAGCAAAACCCATTATGTGATTATATATATATATATATATATATATATATTTGTGTGAAAGCGATAACCCAAAATAATAACAGCTGTAATAAAATGAAAGTTAGTTGGAAATTGTCTCAAGGAATTTTGTAGTGTTTTTATGCTGTTCTGTTCCTTATTTGCTTTTATATTTCTCTCCATGCTCTAAGCTAACAAACACCAACAGTACACTACTCTCTTTCTTCTATTATTATTTATACGATCTATCTTTGTTATTGCTTGGGTTTTGGGGCTCAAGAACCAAGGTTGAGTTCTTGCCTTGTTGGGTTTTCTTTTTCTTTCATCTCTCTCTTTTGTCCGTCATCGTTCCATCACCTCGAGAATCAGAGAAATAGATAGTGAAAAGAAAGAAAGAAAGCCGCTCTAATAATAATGTGTCGTTCATTCATTTACTCATTTTCTTGTTCCATTGCAGCACACTATGTTAGTATATTTTGTACATTTATAAGTTCATATTCTCCTACATAATTTGACTTCCCTCTCCCAATCTCTCTCTCCCTCCCTCCTTCTCTACTTCATCTTTATCTCCTCTACAGGGTTTTTATCACCTCCAAAACACTCATCACTTCTATTTTGACAATGGGTTGTAGTCATCAAAATCTGTTCTTTTGTCAAAGACTTGGCAATTGTGTCACCATTTTCTTCCTCTTTCTCTTAATTTCAAGCTCTACCCATCCCAGATTCGAGGCAGAAGGTAAATGGGTTGCTGCTGAATTTTCAATGAGTAGCCAAAACGTTTGTCGTGTTCATTTTAACTTCAAAGAAATTTTGCCTTTTTATGTTGCAGGTAGAGCTAGTGCTAAAGCTCCTAGCTTTTCACAGGTATGCAACTGGGATTTAGTATTATTTTCTTTGTTTATCATCTTAACATATCGTATATTTTACTTAGCTCATCACGTTTAATGAAAATTTTGATTAGGTGTGTTTTGTAACTTTGGTTAGACCGTAAATTATGAAGACAAGAAGATGACTATGAGATCTCAGATAGGTTCAAGGCCTCCTAGATGTGTGAAAAGATGCAGCTCATGTGCTCATTGTGAGGCTATTCAGGTGCCTACAAATCCCCAAATAAATCAAGGCAAAAGAAACTACTCATCTACCTCTAGCATTGCTTATGCTAGAGTTGATGCCTCCAACTACAAGCCAATGAGTTGGAAATGCAAATGTGGGAATTTAATCTTTAATCCTTAATCAAATTTCTTGATTGTATTTTGAGGAGGTTCCTTAATTAGGTGTTGACGACACAATTTTTTTCCCTTTTGGTTTTGAAGGATGTACATTATTGATATTAGTAGAGACCAATTTCTTTTTCTCTATATTCCCTGAAGTCTTTTTTATTAAAAAAAAAAGTCTTTTTGATCTTGGATATTACATTGTATTTGATCTGTATTAAATGTCATCAAGTTATGTAATCATATTCAAATGTCAATCTCATCTTATTATCTACGTTATGATTATATTAATGTCTTACGATATTTCAATTTAGGGCCAAAGAAAAGCTGATAGCTAATTCGAATCCTCACAAGAAAAATTTTTTTGGTCACCTCCTAAGGATGAGGAGGAAAAGTGGGCAAGTTCCAATCTTTAATGGTGTAGGCACATTTTCATTAATTCCAACACAAGAGTATACTTGTATTCTTTTTTATATACGGAACATGTCTAAAGAGGTAATTATAGATCACTAGCTATTACATCTTATTAGGCTCATATGCACATAGGACAATGCAATGTAGGTGGAAATCAGAAAGTGGAGTGTAGTCTGATGTGTAACAAGTAAAAAGGAGAGGAACAAGGATTTGGTGATCCGAGGAGGGCAAGGAGTTAGCGTGCATATCTTTTACTATTACATGCCGCAGTTGGCTCTCCTCCAATACCCAGCTGGTTTTGAGTTACAGTTTTTTGCATTTCTTCACGTGCAAGAAATCACAAATCATCAGTTTGTCAGGCACTAGTCAAATGGGGTTACATGATAGCTATAGGTATCTTAAAAAAAGAATATTTTGTTCGTGAAATATGCTATAACTGATGTTGAAACTCGTAATTCCGTAGATGACAGTTTTAGCCCTAATCAATCAGAACTCCCTGTAACTAACAAATTATCTGGTTTAATTAATTCTACAGAAGTATAGAATATTGAACTATCATCCTTAATTCTAATAAACGTGCATGGAATAGGTTAAAAGGGAAAAATCAACTTGAGCTAACTTTTACCAAGCCTGACAATTGTTTTAAGTCAGAAACCCAGTGATAGTGTATATACAGAACAGATCCTTCCATTTTGGGGGTTTAGGGGTGGGGGTTTGTTCCAATAAATGCCTAATCCTCTTGTCACGTACAAACAAGCGCAGGAAGTGAAAGGATATAAGAGGGAAAATAATCCTGTTGTGATTAGAAGGAAGGAAGGAAATACGCGTATGAACTGAAGAACTGTGACGATCAACAAATGATGATAGGATGTTGCATGGATATTTTTCCTCTTTGGTGGACCTTTTCTAGTTGCCACCACAAAGAGCATCATAGTAACAGAAATCAATCAACAGTAGAGAAAGTCTAGTTCTTCTGAATGACCACTATTCTTAAAGGAAGGAGTTTAATGAAGAGAAGACACAAGACCATGGACTTTGGGCAAGTTAAAAATTTAGCATGTTCTAGGCGTTTTAGATGGCAAAGTTACATAAAATAGGCAAAGAAACAACGTTTATTGATAGTTACAGTTCCAACTAAAAAGAAAGAAGAAAAAATTCCTTAACGGGATAAAGCACTGGTAAACAAGCCCTCCATGGGTTATTGACTTTTGTATAGCGCAAAAAGAGCAGCAATACAATAAGGCAAGTTGAACATGACTACACTCCTTATATGCACACTAAACGCTTGGCTTGAGTTCTACATGTATAATGGATCTCAACCATATGAGCGAGGCATTCATAAACATTATAGGTAAGAATTTTCTGAAAATGACTCCCTTCTTTAAGAAAGAGTTAGCATGATCAAAACACAGCATTATATTATATGAGCATTAATAGATACACTCCACTATTGATCTGCTAGTGCAATGAATGATATTCGCACTCCTTTGAAACTACCACTTAGAAGAAGAATGGTGCATGCCAGCGGATAAAGTCATCATAATCAAGAACATATCAAAAATCAACATATGAGGCTTTCTCAGTTCTTATAAATTAGGAAATATCTAGACTATAATCAGGAGACCATTTTGGACACCTATTAATGGTTTTTTCAGCATCATATGCTCAAGAATAAAGCACTGATAAGATTGGAATCTTTTACTTTCGGAAAAAGAAAATTCTACAATACCAGTCTGTAGCTCCGCCTCTACAAAAGCAAAATATTCCTTTCGGCATGTACGTAAAACTAAAAGGACAAGCCGAAGAGCATCTCAATAAGAGGCTCATCTTTTTAACAACTTGATCATCCTGAATGGAGGTAAGGTGCTCCATGACTCTCCATCAAACTTTTGAGATACAAATTAAATTATTGTCCATTGGAAATGAATACAAAGAGTAAACACCCCAGATGGATCAGTCACGTGTGGCCATGGAAAATCTCTGTAACCCTGAAAAAAGAGAATGTTGATACAAAGGACAAGACAAATCGACTCCAAAAAGAAAAACAAAAGTTGTGGGCCATCAAGCGCAAAACGGATTCTGACTCCCAATTAACTTTTGACAAAGTTTCTTGCGCTGTATTCCAACAAACATAAACAAAAAATCTCTATCTTTCTCGACTAATGGACAAAATATACTATACTGGTCACCACTGTCCCCAAGTTACCATACGGTTACCATATATCTTCGGATACATATGTGGTGATTTTCGGATAGGGCATTTTCGTAGGCCAGCTACTTTCGGAGAGATAGGATAATCAGATTCTCCCGCTTGATGTGGAACAACATAACACCAACCCAGTAGAGGAGGTTGCTTGTAGTACTTGAACCAGCTGATTTGCTCAAGCCTGTGCTATCTTAGTTGATCTTGTGAAGGAACCTTAAAAAAAGCCATCTATGCAGGCAAAAAAAAAAAAATCAAACACATGATAAATTCAGATATGCAAGACACATGCTTTTTGGATTCGCACAATAAAGTCATGAGACTATATCTGTTTGGATCTTTTCCTGCAAGCTGCAAACTATGGAAGATATGATACTGAGTATCGACTAAGACACATGGCCATGAAAATGTTATGTTAGCCCCATAAAGGGCCGATAACTAAAATAATAAGCTTAAGAGCAAAAACCATTTTGTATCAATCAGGAGTATATTTCTTCTAGCTACTTCAGTTATTACTACAATATGACAATCTTCTAAACAAAATAGTAATGTCTTTTACTTTTTGAAACCTTTTATGATTAGACTTTTTGAACTTTTGCCTAACAAGTTCTGAAGGTATATTATTCCAGAAAAGGTGCAGCAAACCAGGCGAGGTCCAGTGAGTTTCAAAGATTTATGGCATACCCTAGAAACATGATGCAGTGCAATGTAAAAATGCTGACTAGAAGGGAACCATGGTATGTTTTTCATGCTGAAAATGCCTAAAGAAGAATTTAACAAGAACAATTCAATGGAATTTGTCATAAGGCTACAAAAATGCCTTGAAACATCCCTAAGGTTCTAGGGTAAGTGATGCCCCTAAAGCTAGGCTAATGGAGCACAGGTTAATTCAGTTGGGCAATGTGGAGAAAGATTTGAAGCATCTTGTGTGATCAAAGCCAGAACCAGGCCTACTTTATCTGTCTGAAGAAAGGTGCAAAAAGATAAGCTCAACCAATCAAAAGAATCCATCAAATTAAATAAGCTCAACCCAAGTAAAAGCTCTCGTATTTAAACTAATTGACGAATCATTCTGAACATCCAGACCACTTCATTCATGTTACTATGGATTAAAATCGCGGTCGTGGTCATGTGTAACGGTAACAGCAAATCACAATGCAATTTTTACGCAAAAAATTGCAAAATGTTGCAAACTAAAAATACTTCCTTAAATCATTAAAACTATGACTTACATCTAATCAATTAACATAAATTTCACTCTTTAAATTTTTTTTTTTAATTTTTTGAGTTAATCTATTAAAAATTTTTGAAAAGTTAGTTAGTTGAGTTTTAATTTGACACAAATAAAATGAAAAAAAAAAAAGAAATAAAAAAAGAGAAAAAATTTTAAAAAAATATGATTCCTTATATAACGGCCGTTATCGTTATATAACAACTGTTACCATTACGCAACGGCCGTTACGGTTGTTATAGGTTACAGAAATTTTTCGACCGTTAAACAAAGGTTATAACGGTAATAGAATGTCAAAATACCGTTATATGACAGTCGTTACGTTACGTAACGGCTATTATTTAAATCCATACATGTTACACATAAACCAAGAGATAATGAAGCAGTAAATGAATGATTTTGGCTGAGATAAAATTCTCAATTTCATTATGTGGAGGCTGAAGTTATGAATTGATTTTCCATTCATCAGGACAACATCTCAGTAGATGAACGCAACATAATTCCTAATTTCTCAATGCTAAAAATATTTCATATGGTGAAAACAAGAAAAGCAGCCTTTACAAAGAATCATCTATCATTTGCTACCAAGATGAGGAGTTCCTAGTATAGCTAACCCAAATGTGTTTTTCATATCAGCATTCACAACAAGGAAGACAACCAAAATGGAACACACTCATTATTGGGGTGGTACAGATAAATATAAGATGTCCATGGTACATAGCAACTTGATCATTGGATAGACAGGATAAAACTCCAATGACATCCATAAATCTTGAGCCAAGATAGGCAACTAATAGTCAAAAAGAATGGCAACCTGATAATTGGCTTGCCCTACAGGTAGGCTGACCAAAGGTTTTAGGTTCACATAGAAATTGATAGCCATATTTGTTAAAGGCATAAGATGTACCAAGGTGCCCTAGGGTCCTGGAACCTAGACACAAGGTGCAGAGCACTGGCGCAAGCACAAGCCTGAGCAACACACTTTGCAAAAAGATAAATGTTTTTATAAAATTTCAATATTATTTAATTTTGTAACATATTTAAGAAATTAGTAGTCAACTTCTATTAAAAAATAATTAAATTCTATATAAACAAATTGAAAGATTTAACAATTTCAATAGCATAAATCTTAAGTAAAGATATGTCAATTTAAGAACTAGTGTAAAGCTCATACCACAATCCCAACTAACCCTAACCCATGCCATATACAAAGCTAACTTAAAAAAAATAGAGCAGAAAGTCTACCATGTAATAATAATATACACTCTGATATACCGATAAGGAATAACATAGTGGGATACTGGGTGATTACCATATAAAAAACCATGGCACAGACAAGAATAGCTATGATGCAACAGCATGTGATAATAAATGCGGTAGCAGCAGACAAGAATAGTCAAAAAAAAAAAAAAAAAATGCTGCAGCAGAAGACTTGAATAGCCAAAACAATGCAATTGCAGCAGCACCAGAATCTCAAAGCCAAGAGGCAACTTTAAAAAAAAGAAAAACAGAAAAAAATTGTTGCAGCAACACCAGCTAAGGGTCAGAGGAGAAAGAAACAGTGAAAACCCAAACAAGACAGAAAGGAGGAAGATTTAAGGCCGGTGCACTCTGGAAATGGACATATCAGCTAGAGGCAACCTAGGGGTGGTGTTCTGGCAACTTCCTGATGACAGAGATAGTAATTCCAGCAAATATCCAAATCAATGCTGGATTCTGATAGATTGGAAGATTCCAAGTCTAGTGATGGTGGTCTTTACAAATAAGAAGGCTTGCCAGAGATAAAAGTTTGGAAGGACCGCTTTTTTGCACCTTGCACCTCCATTAAGACGCATGCCTCAGGCCAGAGGCGCTCACCTGAGTGGTGTGGTCAGCCTTTGGCCTTCAAAAGCGCAGAGCAATGCACCCAATGCCTCAGGTGCGCTTTGGACAACTAGGTTGATAGCCATCTCTAACAGTAAAAATCCCACATCAAGGGATACAGATCAAAGACACCAGCAAGCAAAGGCCTATCATCACACACCCACCATGAGAAAGAAAGGAGCCATGAATAACACGCCAACAAGGAAATTCCAGCAGCAACAAATAAGGGGAATCTGTCATGGCCCCAACATATTTTTTGGTTTATACAGAATTATTTAAGTGTGTTCTCATCCATAGTCCCTATGAACTTCAGCCTACTGAAACAGAATTGCAATATAATCTCTTTGATTTGCTCTCTTTCATGTATTAAAGACCCCAGAAAAAGGAAGAAGAAGAATGAAAACAGAAGAAACTTTTATTACTACAATCCCCTCCCCCCCTCTCCTCATTCCCCCCTTCTTGGAGATCTTAACAAGGTTTTGCTCTGTCCTATTCTCATACTACAAGACTCACCTAAATAAAATGGCCAACCCCATCATAAATACCTTCCTAGAAATAGTACTACACTTGACAATTACCAATGGCTCATGGAAATATTGGTATCAACTTATAAACAAAAGAGTATGTTAAGAACATTAAGAATGCATGAAGACAGCCGGCCGAATTTTCCATTTCAATCAGATCCATGATCCATAAGTGATAATATATGCTCTGTGCTAAACTCAAGCAACCAATATCGACTCATCTGTCATAGAGAACCAAAATTACCATAAGTAATCAGAAACTGTTAGCTGCTTGTCATAATAATGTTGGTACTACCTTAACATAGCAGAAGAATAGTAAAAAGTCAAGTTAAAGTCAGTAAAATGACACCAATAGTGGCACAGTAGCTAAAACTAATAATGCTCTGCAATTACAAAAGAAATTATGAAAGCGAGAGAGATGAAACAGTAAACTATCATAGATATTTTAGTCAATTTTTCATTATCCTGAAACACCATCTTCGATAAGAATACTAGAACATGGGTATGGAATTTTGAGGTTTTATACCAGTAGAAAGTAGCTGAGGCCCACCCCTGGACGCATGCCTAGATACCCATACCTGGGTCCTAGCAACAAAGCATCGCCCATAGTTTTTAAAGATGCAAGGTGCCAAGGGTTCCTAGGGCCTAGGCACAAGACAAACTGCGCTTGAGCAACAAAAGGAGCCAAAAAAAAAAAAAAATTCTGTAAAATTTAAAAATTACTTAATTTCATAACATGTTTAGGAAATTAATACTCAACCTTTATAAAATAAATTAAAGAAATTAATTATATATAAACAAATTGAAAGAACTTAACAATTTCCATTGCATAAATCTTACGTAAACAAATTAAGCACTAAGAAAAAATTTCAAATCCAACAAACTAACCCAAACAATTAAAACTTGTTAAGAATAGAAAATAGGTGGAGTTAGAAGTAATGAGTTTCACAGGTGGACTTAGAAGCACTAAGTTTTACAGTTTAACTAATAAAAGAAAGGGCAACTAAAAAAATGTTTTCCCAGTGCCAAACTTTTACAAAAGTTCGATAGATTCACAGGGAACAAAACCCAGTTAATTAAATCATTCTGGATCTATGTGACAAAACAAGTGCATTAACTACTAGTTTAAGAATAAATAACAAGTTGATAGTTCGCTAATTCACAAAATACTTATGGGCAATCATGGTGAAAAAATGCTAGTGAGCAATGTATTATTCATACCACAATCCCAATTAACCCTACCCCCTCTAACACATTCAAAGCTACTTGGCTACTGAAAAAATATAAGGCAGAAAAAAAAAAAAGGCTGCAGCAGCAGCTAGGAGTAGGAGGAGAGGGAACCAATGAGAACCCAAATAAGACACCAAGCAGGGAGATTTGAGGCATGTACACCCTGGAAATGGAAAGAACAGATCCAGGTAACTCATGGGTTGGTGTTCCAGCATGACGCCAATGACAGAGATGGAAATTCCAGGGACTTTCCAGCACATCAATGCTGGATTCTGATAGATTACTAGATTCCGAGTCTAGTAATGGTGGCCTTTACAAGTGAGAAGGCTCGTAAAAGATGAAGGTTTGGACGGCATGCCTTTTTTGTTTTTTTTGGGCACATTGCACCTCCACTAAAGCCAGTAGGCGCACGCATTAGTGACAACCTTCTGCCTTAAAGGTTCAGAGGCACAGACCCTTAGGCCTGGTGCGCCATGCGGCTGAGGCACACCTGACAACTATGACCTTGTCTTAAACTCTAAATACATGCAACTGAAAAATAAATGTAATTAAAGGATTTTATTTCATAAGAAATGCAATAAGCTGTTTGTCTGTTTCAAACGTACCTTAATTACTTGAAATTCCAGATTTTTCATCCCTTACATAGTATAATTACACATTGATGTAAAGACAATATGAACCTCAGAAACAGTAGTATCAAACATGCAAAATAGCTTCCAAAATGAAATAATTACAACTAAGGGAGAAGCCCTCAAGGAAAGGCATGAGGTATCTCTCAACCATGAAAAACAAATAATATTAAGGATATAAGGGGATGCAATTAAAATTTTCCATAGCTATTCCACCGACAATATACAAGAGAAAATATCCTTCACCACTTTCTCCTTTTCATGAAACTACATGGTTTCTTTTCGTGTGAGTACAAGGTTAAAAAAATACTCATGTTGCTCCATGAATAGAACTGGAACTCTAAACAGGGAAATGATTTGAGTTTTTCGCACCAATACTAGGTAAGAAACCTGAAAGGGACCTAAGCAATTCCATTTCAAGAATAACTGAATAAGTCCAGGACAAATCCTAGGAATCTATCCAAATTCTCAATCAAAGTCTTTTTGCAGCCATAACAGTTGTATAAACAAGTGAGACAGCATTTTCTACCTGGTTCCAAGACAATCTAAAGTGCATAACATACTTGTGTCAAAACCACTTGATAAGACTATGAGCAGCATCTTTCCACTCATACATGCACCAATCACGAGCATAAGGAATAAAAGAAGTTTGCTAATAAAGTAAACTAAGACTCACAATAGGTGAAAGAAAGGAAAACAATAGATGCAGGTTTTCTCAGACATTTTCTAGGATCAGAAGGAATCACTATAATGACCACTCCATGCATTTCATTCTCATTGATATTCTCTTTCATTGCTCTTTTGTGAAGTTGCACCAGGAGCTAGTGCTTGCTATCTAAGAATTGTGCCATGGATCTCATCGGAAATGTTTGAATATAATAAGAATACGCATTCCACATATGACAATTTGCTATGTAACTATAAAAACATCATATTCATATTCAAATGCCTCAAATGTAACAGGGTAAATATTATTATTGTCATGCTTATCAAATGCATATATCCAAGTGATCATTTATGCAATAAATAAGTTCATGTGGGATTGCAAATTATTTATGTAATGCATATGTTCATGTGGGATTGCAAATGAATGAGGATAGGGAATCACAAGCATAAGTTAAAGAAGCTTGTATTGTCATCCTAAACTCTCCCATCACTAACTTTGGATCAATGCTATAAAAATACACATGCCAATAATTCAGACACTTTTTCAATGCATTTTGCCTAACATCTGGCAATTCATTTCTAGTGTATAACTAACTTACAACTATTATTATTCTAATGATTATTCAAATAATCAAAGAGGCTATGCAAAAATAAATTATGAGAAAAACATCATAATAAATATAACCACTATTTCAGCAGGACACCAGAATAGAAATTAACAAGTTACCAGTACAACAGAAAATAGTGTCTACATCTGCATTCAAAGCACACTTTATTACTTCTGTTGTCAAATTATGGTGTGCTCATGCCCAGAACAAGAAAATTCTAATATGGTTTACAAAAAAAAAAATTGCACCAAAATTCTAACCTAGTTAAACTAGGAAACTTGTCAAGGGCACATACAACGACAACAGAAAGTAAGAACCTGTATCATAACCTGCCAAAAGCACTCCACTATGCAGCTCCAGCTCAATGGGTCATTCAGCAACAATTCACATCCACAACTGTCTCGCTTAGTTTATATTGTAGCAGTAAATAACATCACATAGTAACCTATCAGTGCTGTGCCCACTGAATCTGCTTAATATCAATCCCTTCCTTCACCATCTCATAAAGGGGGCTCATTTCCCTCAACTTCCCAACCTGTTGCACTGTAAGCTCAATAGCTCTATCAATCTCCGCCTCAGTAGTAAACCTTCCAATCCCAAACCTAATCGAAGTATGAGCCATGTCTTCATCCACCCCCAATGCCCTCAAAACATACGAAGGCTCCAAACTAGCACTAGTACATGCACTCCCACTCGATACCGCAACATCCTTCAACCCCATCAACAAGCTCTCCCCTTCAACATATGCAAACGAAAGGTTCAAATTCCCTGCATACCGCCTCTCCACACTCCCATTGACCACCACCCCATCAAGTTTGGTTTTAATTCCATTCAGCAACCTCTCCTGCAAAGCTCTAATTCTCTTATCATCATACTCCATCTCCTTCTTGGCCAATTCACACGCTGCCCCCATCCCCACAACCAACGGGGTAGGTACAGTCCCACTCCTTATGCCTCTCTCTTGCCCACCCCCATTCATCTGCGGCTCCACTCTAATCCTCGGCCGCCTCCTCATATACAACGCTCCAACACCTTTCGGACCATAGATTTTATGCCCACTCAGCGACATCAAGCTCACATTCCACTTATCCACATCAATCGGAATCTTCCCTAATGCCTGCGCTGCATCAGTATGAAACGGCACATTTAATTCCTTACATATTTTCCCGATCTCCTCCATAGGCTGAATCACACCAATCTCATTATTCACTGCCATAACCGACACCAGCCCCGTATCAACCCTAATGGCAGACCGTAACGTCTCCAAATCCACAATCCCATCGGGCCCCACAGGAAGATAAGTAACCTCAAAACCCTCCTGCTGCAAATGGCGGCACGAATCCAAAACGCACTTGTGTTCCGTTTGAGTCGTGACGACGTGCCGTTTCTTTTCTTTATAAAATTTCATCACTCCTTTAATCGATATATTATTCGACTCCGTCGCTCCAGAGGTGAAGACAATTTCCTTAGGCGATGAGCGGATTAAGTCGGCGACCTGAGAGCGGGCGTCCTCGACGGCGGCGTCGGACTCCCAGCCGTAGAGGTGCGTGCGCGAGTGAGGATTACCGAAACGAGCGAGATAATAGGGGAGCATGGCATCGAGGACCCTGGGGTCAACCGGTGAGGTGGCTTGCATGTCTAGGTACAGAGGTCGAGCTGAGATTTTTACTCCTTTGACTTTTATGCCTCCATCGTCGTTGTATGTTTCTGGTGAAGCAGCCGCTGCCGCGGCGGTAGACAGATAGCGCTGAGCCGAGCCGGCGAGGGTTGTTTGTAAGCTTCGGCGCATGGAGGAAGCTAGAAGCTTCGAGGCCATAGTTGGATTGGTAATTTCTGCACGATATTTTGCTTCTTTGACACTTTCTATTTATGGGGAGAAAGAGGAGAGGCTGTGATAAAGTTAGGTCACCGACTACTTGGGACACGTGGCGGGTTGATGGGCCGAAGATGGAAATGTTGGAGTTAGAAGAACAACACATAAAACGTCAACTTGCTACCTAAACTTTGTTAAATGTCTAATTCAAACCCAAATTAATCATGTTTGGAAACTAACCTTATGTTTGGAAAACTATCTAGGAAGGAAAATAAATAAAGAAAATAAATTTATTTTTCTTGCACATCTTTAGATAAAAAGAAGAGAAAGGAAAATAATTTTATTTTCTCTTATTTTGAAAGCAAAATATGAAAGGAAAGAAAAATATCATTTTATATATTTTCTATTTTACACTTTATTTAAAAAAACAATTGGATATATAATTGTATTGTATAATGATAAAAAAGATAATTATTTTATATTTTAATTAATTTTATATAAAATAAAAATTTATACAATGATAAATATAATGTTAATACTAAACAAAATCTAACATTAGTTTTTTATATTTTAAATGATAAAAAATATAAATTTATACATTCAATTATATTTTTTAAACATTAAATATTAATTTTTAAATTGAACGTTAAATACTAATATTTATCAAATATTATTTTTTAATATTCTAATTTTCTATCACTGAACATCAATTGATAAATGTGAAACTAAAAAAACACTAAATAAAAAGTCATAAGATTTTGAGAGAATTAAATTCAATTAAAAATTTTAGATAAAATTATTTTACTAATTTTATAATTTAAATTCACTTTATGTCACTAAAAAAATAACTTCAATTTATTATAAATTTATTCTAAACAATAAAATTTCATTAAATTTTATTAATTTAAAATTTATTTTAAATATCTTCTTTATTTTTTCATAATTTATTTTAAAAAGAGTTAAAAGTAGAATTCAAAAACTCTATAGCGTTTCAACAACTCTTGCTTCAGATTCATGATTAGTTTGTCACTATATACCTTATTTTTTACTCCGGTCTTATCAAATAATTGTCTTTGTTAATAAATCAATATTATCTATAAATTTAAATATTTTAAAATTATTGATTATATTAAATAATCCATTATAAAATATATTATTTTAACTTTTATAATAAATAAACTTTAAAATATTAGGATTAAAATATTATGTGAATTAATTAAATTATGAATGTTAAAAGAAAATATTGATAAACTGACAATTATTAGCATTCTTCGTAAATAAGTGAAATAAACTCAAAATTTTCTTGATTATTTAAAAAATAGAAAAGAGAAATTCTTAAAAAATATTATTTATAAAACCTAAATGCATTATGGACAAAATTATAATTTTATAAAAATTCTTTTAATTTCTCATATTTTCTATCTAAAATAGAGAGAAAAAATAAAATTTAAAATAAATTTTATTTTTTCTTCTCTTATTTTTCTTTATTTTTCAAACAGAGTAAAATTATTTTTTTAAAATTTTTTACTCTTATTTTACTTCCCCTCTTATTTTTTTTCATCTTCCAAACACTGCATGAAAAGAGTTGACATGGACTGAAACCCCTCCCTAACAAGAAGTTGCTCAGTGGAGGAGGAGAGGGATTGGAAGCAGCTTCTGCTGCTGGCTATTGATGGAGAAAGGAGAACCGATGAAGAAGAAGAAGCCCCTCTAAGAACTGAAACCAAGAAATTATAATAAAGGACAATAAAAATTAAGACCTATCTCTAATTTCTGTGTGCTTGTGTTGTTCATGCTACTGATATTATTGGTGAAGTTGGAATTGTAATTTCCGCTACCAATTATAGAGGTGATGGCACCTGCGAGTACTGCAATGAAGTTAGGATCGGCTGTGATAACGGTCGCGGCAATACGGACTGTATCAACAAGTGAAGATTGATGCGGTTGGTGCAATTGTTGGGGTTGAGGTTGCTGTTATGATGGCACAATTGGAGACCAGCGAATTTTGATTGGTTGTAATAGGCTTGAGGCAATTATGGGGTTGCAAAGTTCTGGGGTTGGCCTGGAAAAAGGACCTGAAAATGGGTGGGGGTTCTTAGAACTTGTAGTGGACTTGGGCTGTGATTAAGGTCTAATGTGAAAGCTGAAATTGTCGCCATGCTTGATGAGCATGGAAGGATAGCTGTCGCTAGCAAATTTGGATTCATTAGCCTATCTGCACTTGACATTGACCCTGGAAGCAACATGGTATGGAGGAATCAAGTGGTGGATTTCATGAAGTAGATAGCGAAAGAGCCTGAAATTGCAGTACGAAACTGGTAAAAAATTGAATAATAAGGAATGGTTCGATTGTTGCATATTTCCCTTATTTTGCCACATATCAAAAATTTTTTAAATTCGATAGAGAGTACCCTTTAAAAATTATTTCTAGTTTCATCATTGGCAGAGGAGTGAGTACCTAACTTCCAGCAAGCAAAAATACGTTCTACAAAAAAAGGATACTGGCAGGGTTGATTTTCATGTCCTCTTCACAGTAGCTTTCTACGTTGAATTCGGAATCTATATAATATAAGTATGTTTTACTTAAAAAAAAAAAAAAAGAGGGGAGTGAGTGAGAAGATTGCCAATTAATGTAATAATTTTTTGAAATAAAATTTGTTTTGACCTTTTAACTATGTTGATATGTTGAACTAAATCTAAAATTAACTTTACCGTTCATTAAATCTAAAATTGCAAAAAAAAAAAAAAAAAAAGCTCATATTAGTTTTATTTTGACTAATTAAAACGAGTCTATTACACTTTTATTTTGAAAATAAATAGAAATATTTAAATAAAAATAAAAATCAACACTTCCATTTATTTCAAAAAAAAATAACTTATTTGAGAAAATGTTTTTTAAAAAAAATATTTGTTGAGAATAATATTTTTCGAATGACATTTTTTGGTGTTTAAAATACACTATAAAAATATTGATTTTCTTTTGATATATATGATTATAATAAAATTTATATAATAAATCTTATATACTTATATTATTTATTATTTAATATAAAAAATATATTAAAATGAAAATTTTTATAGATTTTGCTCATCCTTGGCAATCGATGGGTATTGATAATGAAGGATGATCAGTGATAAAAAAAAAATATATTTATATGATTTATTTTTTATTTAAATCAGTTTATCAAAATCTAAAAAAATTACTTTTTATTTTTAATATGAGAAGTCATTTCGTGAAAAACAACTTAATTTTTCCTTTCATTAATAAAATATTTTTCATTAACTAATTTTTTTTAATGTATCAAATTGATGAAAGTGTAGAAATTTTTTTTTTTTTTTTTTGTCAAACAAATAGAGCCTAATTCCCTTTTCCACCATTGACAAGTATAATTATTTTGATAAACCCACCATTTCGCAATGGTATACGATGAGCCACACACCCTCTATATTGCTTTCCTAAATTTCTCCATCAAAATGTATATAATCCAAATACCCATAATCGAAAACATCATAAAAATGGCTTGAAAAATGTCTCAAAGAAATCAAGAAAACCTAATCAAAGTTCTTTGCTTTGTGCAATTCACATTCTTGGGTTGAGAAGATCTCCAAGATTTAGCAAAAAAGGAATGATGGAGTCTCGTGTCTTAAGCAGTCTTTGAAGCCCCGAATCATCGACAAGTGTAATCAATTTGAGTGGAAAAAAAAGAAAGACGGACAAGAAAAGAAGTGGCAATCTTGTTATCAAGAAATATAAAAATAATAAGGAGGATTTGGTTTTAGTTTTTGTAGATTTTGGTTTATAGATTTTGATTTATCATTAACATTGGAGTTTGTGCAGATTGTATTATTGTTTTAAATTTTGTAGATTTTTATTTGCTACGTAATGGTTCTTTTTTTTTTTTTTTCAGATTTTAGTTTGCCATTAATATTTGAATTTGTAGATTTTGTTTTTGGAGATGATATATCATATCTCAATTTTGAAAGTTTGTGATTGTCATAGGATTTATATTTTCTCAGGTTTTGATTAGTATAACCTATCATGTTAGGACAATTTTCACATTTATTTTAAATGAATGATTGAAATTTAATTTTTAACATGTAATTGCACAATCCTTAAAAATTTAAATCTAATTTTTTAATAAAATCTCAACTATTTATTTAAAATGAATGGTGAACATTGTTCTAATATAATAAATTATGTTAATCAAAATTTGAGAGAATTTCAATCTATTGTCGTAAAACTAAGGTCATGACATCAATCTCACTAATTTATAAGTACATTTAATTTAATAAAATATCAACATTTATGTAAGTAGAAGTAAATAATAATAAACTTGTACAATTTAATCTAAAATATTTATACTCCATAAATAATGACTTCTCGAATATTAAATATTAATTTATTTATAATCTTGAGTCCATATGACTAAGGATAAATTTTACATTTGTATTTTAAATTTAAAAGAATCATCTACTAAAGAAAACTAAAAAAAACAACTTTCTAAAGAAATCTACTTATTAAATTCAGTAGCTTGGTTTTGAGAAATAAATATTTTCATTTGTTATTAATCAAATCCTGCAAAATTAAGTTATGTAGGAGTGAGAATATCTATGATTTTAATAAAATATTATACGAGACAGTGATTTTCTTTTTTTAGGAATGTATGAGACAATGAATATCCTGCCTCTTGTAAAATTTATGTGAAATAATAAATATTATTTTAATAAATAAATAAACAACATGCCAACACATTACCTAATCAAGTTCAATTAAAAATTACAACCCATTTATAAGTATAAATAAAATTAAATAAAATAAAAATAATAATTAATTTTACAAAATAACATATATAAGAAAAATTAAGACAAAGCTAATCAAATAATTCATATAACACTTATAACTTGAATAACATATAAAACTTCTAGCCTACTTATAATATATATTCATTTGAGTATGCCATAAAGTATACACTATAATTCTCTACAAATATTCAAGTGCAATTTAGGACTTCAAGTCATTATCTTACCACGGCAAACACATAACAATTATTACATTGCACATAAGTATCACTATTTATAGCAAATATATTGAGTACAAACATATTCATATAATGTAGTACAATTGCTCTCCAACTTCTAGACATATAAGCAAAAATATATATGAATCTAATTATATAATTAATCATTTATTTTTTAATTAAGTACTAATATAATCTCTTACATATTAAAAACACTAATACAAAACTCATATAAGACAGTCCACTGTAACAGTACCACCTATATCATTATATAATTACATTTAATAACATATAATTAATACATAAAATTTTAACTAAATTTGTAATCCTAACTATTTAAATATAATTATACGGGTAAATTCTAATTAAATAATATAGTCATTTATAATTTATAATCTAGCACTTTAAATCATAGCTTAATTTTTTAAATATTAATAAAAATATTGTATTATATAGTACTTAAAACAACATTAAGCCAAAATAAGAAATAAATAATTTTCAATAAATCTTAACATTTAATATATAAAATTTGTCTAGTTATATATTAATGTGATGAACTATTTTTATTATGATCTTATAATAGGTAATATATAGAAAATACCCTACCAAAATAAATATTTAAGTATTTTAAACACTTTACAAAAATTATATATCCATTGGAACATATCAAAATATTAAAATAAAATTATTTATTATTTTTAATTGTAACCGTAAATGGACTTACTTGATAATCTTTATCATATAAAAGATATGAATTAGTCTTAAACTAATATATTAAGTATTTTAAATTTTTCAAAAATTTTACAAGTACTATCAAAGATACTTTATATAAAATCTAATATAAATTAATATTATTTACTATTTTAAATTATAATTGCAATCTGGTTATCTTGCCTGATAGTTTTTACAATAAAGTATACTTAATTAGACCAAAAACTGATATATCAAACATATCAAAATTTTCAAAAACACATTAAATATATTTCATACAAAATTTAAGATCAAAATAATATCATTTTTTATTTTAAATTACTTATTTACAAAAATTATACTATATTGGTCTAATATCATGCAACTTATTATAAGTGTATATTTCATTGTTAGAAGGTTTAAAATTTTAACTCATAAAGTTGGATAATCTTATTATTAACATATAAAAGGATCAATAATGAATAATATATGTAGCTTTAGATATAAAATTCTCAATTTTATACTAAAAATTTATTATTTTAAAAATGGTTTATATTATAAAATATACTTATACGAATAATTCAATTCTATAATTGTCCCTTTTAAACCATTAATCGGTATTGCAAATCAAAATTATAAATCTTAAATCATTATTCATATATTAATTATATTTTTAAATAAAATTTCATAATTTAATTTGAATAAACTCCTAATTGAAATTTTAAAATTACAAATAATTAAATTAATTAATTAATTAATTTAATTTTAATTAATCAAAATAATATGTAATATATTTAAACATATATTAAACAAACGGGTTTTCAAGAAAATCCGAGAAATTGAGAAAGAAACTTACAAAAAATTAGTAATACACAAGTCAAAGTCTTTCCATCACTCTCTCTTTTTAATTTTTTTTTTTTTTCTTTCTCATGGTTGGCGTGTAGTGCTGCTACACCTAAAATAAAAGCCTCACACAAATCTTAGTGTTAAAACTTCCATTTTAACTCCCAAATGTTATTTGTTTACCAATTCAATCTTTATACTAATAAATAATATTTAGACTCATAAAATTTAATAATCAATTAATCTGAAAATTTTTATATCTAATGATAAATTTCAATAATTATTTTATTCAATAAGTGGTTAAATGATTATTTTTCATAACATTAATCACTCAATTGAAAATTGCACTACATAAA